>JABUQX010068705.1:0-53871 GCA_015478945.1 Trachelipus rathkii | reverse complement strand
ATCTTTCTTTGTGATTAAGGGTTCTCATAGAGGGTTGTGTTATTCAGAGATAAATTTAAAAAAAATTTAACGTTCACCAAATGTAAAGAATTAGCAATTCTGTATGACACAAGGAATAAAAGAATAGCAATAACACAGAATTAAGGAGAAATCCTTACGGAGAACTTATATAGTTTATCAAATAAAACTTGCTGGCTTGATTCTTAGGGATGTGGTGAAGTGGTTGATTCCTTTAGCCAAATTGTGAGTAAATTGGGTCACGTTGCTACTCGACTTGTATTAATCCCTATATTATATATACAAATACAATTATACTAATTCTACTCCTAAAGGATAATATTAACATATAAAAAAAAATTTTCGAAAAAAATAAATAAAATAAAGTCTCCATAAACCTTAGTACCCCTGATTTTGAACCGTTTCCCCTATTTTACGGTATATATATATATATATATATATATATATATATATATATATATATATATATATATATATATATATATATATATATATATATATATATATATATATATATATAAAAAAAATATGGCTTATGGCCCTATACGATGATGGAGATAATGGATAGGAGATGAGATGATGGATGATCTTATTTGTTATGGCTAATTAATAATAATAATAATAATAATAATAATAATAATAATAATTGATTTATTTACAAAATTTAATCTTGAGCTGCTCTATATTCTATACAAGTAATTATTACTGGTCATCTAGCCAGTCTTCATCTTGAAGTGGTAAGCTTTTATTTTTAAGTGATGATATTTAGAAGGTTGCTACAATTGGATCTTTAAACTTAGAAAAAGAAAAAAAATCTCAACAAAATCAACTTCACTTATCCATGTAGGTTATCTCTTATTAGAAGGTATTCTTGTTAGCTGATACCTTTTGATTTTTCTGTGCCAATTTCGGTGTTGAATATGGAAGGTTTGACCCAAGGGGTCTCCTTCGTCTGGTGACTTTGATGTTGTTATAATCTTAAGCGATCTGCAGCTTACGAACTTCTGGTATTGAGTTTGATCTTAGAAACCGAGAACTTCTGGCTTTTTTACTGGAACCGCAAACGGGAACTTCGAGCTTCGGGCTCATATACCGGAACCTGAATCAGAAAAGAGAATTAACCTCTATTTCAACTTTGATATAACTCAATTCTTGATTAGTAATTTAAAACAATATCAATTCAATCAGTCAATAATTTGCTTTACTCTATTAAAATTTATATCAATTAATCAAACTTTTAGGTAAATACGAAATAAACAATAGTAATTCCTACCCTTTAATAAGGGACAAAGGGTTTGTCCCTGGAGTCTTTTCTGGTTCTTCTGCTTTTTCTTTGGATGTTTTCCTTTATTTTTATTTTGTTTCCTTATCTGCCGCGGGAATAAATTTCAATGCACACCTAACCTGTAAGGATGGGAAGAACAAGACATAGATGAATTCCATCTCACACCAACATCGTGCAGCGAAGATAAGGGTCAAGTGAACTGAATGTGCAGAACAGTTTATAAGTCTTTTGGCCTTTGACAGGCTATCAAAAGCTGGTTGAAACCGGAGCCCCAGATATGAAGTACTTACTCTATACAAGGGCGGATGAGGCCCTTATATAGCTGGAGTAACTGAGAAGAGGGAAAAAAAGTCTCGCAGTCTAAACAAGAGACTCCCAGTTTCTTTGAGGCTGCCCCTGGCAACTGTTGTGATGTGAGGTTTCCAGGACATTTTTTTGTTTGTTAAAGCCAAGGATGTTTAGATGTTTATATCGTCAACAGGAGAGACGAGAAAACTGTCGAAAGAGATAGGAAAAGTTAAGAGGTGTCTTAGAGAGGGAGATTTGTAAAAGTTGTGAGTTTTTAAGAATTGAATTTCACAAGGGTTCAATTTACCCCACCCGGAAATTCTAGCCAGATCAGCGAGATAGAATCGGAAGATTAAGACGAGAGAGCAATTCTAGAAGTAAAGAGGGAGCAGTTGAAAATGAGTTGAAGAATGAAGGGGTTGGAGTCATCGGCATATGAGTGAATAGGGTTAGATGTGCAGGGAAGAAGATCATTAATAAAAAGCAAAGAATAAAGTAAGGAGGAAAAGACAGAACCTGAGGAACACCACCCCATTGACAGAAAAAGAGTCGCCCCATCAACAGCCCGCCCGATGTGTAGCGATTTGAAAGAAAACTAGAAATAAGTAAGCAAGAGAAGGAGGAAACAAAAGGGAGGGGCTTCAGGCAGTGACTTGTGCCATACCGGTCAAATGCTTTGGATATGTCAAGCGCCACCACGCAGAACCTGTAGTTCCTAAGAACGGAAAACCATAAATCAGTAAGATAGGAAAAGTATATCCACCAGTAGGTAGACCTCGGCGCCGAAGAAAGCAGTACTGGCGGGTGGAAGAAGTGAATGAGATTCCAGATGATCTAAAAACTGAGAGTTGAGAAGAGTTTCAAAAGATCTTAGATAGAATACAGAGTGAGAGCTATAGGCGATAGTTAAAAGGATCAGAACGGCTTCCTTTTTGGAATAGGTTGGATTAATATATATATATATATATATATATATATATATATATACTTATATATATATATATATATATATATATATATATATATATATATATATATATATCTATAATAATATATATATATATATATACTTTATATATATATATGTAATAATATAATATGTATAATAATAATAATATATATATATATATATATATGTATAATAATAATAATGTAAATAATGTAACAATAATATAATAATATGCTCTTTAATAATATAATATAATAATATGTAATAATAACAATATGCTTATAATAACCAATATATATCTTCTTTCTTCTTAACAACCAACAACCTAATGTATATGCAATATGTATAATATATATATATACAATAACCGTATAATAACCTTAGTAGTATTGATAAAATAACACCATATATATATATATATGCTGTATATATATATAACATATAACATATAATATAAGATGTTGAAGCTGAGACAATATATTCATATATATATATATATATATATATATATATATATATATATATATATATATATATATCTATATATATATAAAGCTGTTTTCGTCTTTTGCATTTGTTAACTACGAGAAGAAAAGTAGAAATGCTCGGTTCAGCGTTCGTTTTTGTCAAAGCGTTTGCGACCAAACGCAAGAAATTTCCTTAATTCTGAAAGGTTACTATTTCCCGTGCTTGCCAAAATTTAAGCACGTTCTTAAGAAAAATGTAAACAAACAAGATGTCGGCGTGGTATATAAATTTAATATAAGTATAATATAAATATAAATTATAATTTCTTGTAATATAAACCATTTTGTTATTTTTATTTCTGTTTATGCCAAAACCACGTGCTCCATCACAACAACTGATTCCAATTATTTAAAAACAAAAAGTAAACCTAGTGCAATCGTTGTCGTTTAAACAGAGTAGTGCTAAAGCTGGGCGAGGCACATTTCTTATCGGCGTAATCATAAATAACATTACAAAAACGAAAACGGTCTAAATTAATTAAAAAAAAAAAACAAAATTCATTCTATCGTAAGCCTTCGTGTGTACAGATTGATTAAATTGGAATGCAGAACTAAGAGAATTAGTCCCAAGTAAAGTGATGAATGGACTTGCTACTTCGTGCCTTCAAGCCCGTGCTACCAGATCATTCCTTTTATTTCTTTCTCCTTTAATCATAAAATTACTAGGTCTAAGGTCCCACATACACAAGCCTTTGTTATTTGTTCAGATTGGAGACACTTCCCATGAAGAAATGTCGTAGCTTTCGCCGTGGGGTACATTTAGCGCCCTCAAACCTTTTTGATAAACTTTTTTTTACTCGTTTCTCGATAGCACTTGTCGCAAAACTTCTGCATATGATGTTCCTAAACTTCCATTTTATGCTCGGGCTTCCCTACAGTGATTTACTTTCCAGTGATTTTTACTTTCAAATTTGAATGTCTTAAACAAAAGCTTTCCTCAGTGCAAGTTTCTTATATCTTTATTAACAACAATTCAGTTGGCAGTTTCTTTAAGATTAAGGATGAACTTGAGGTCACTCATCGTTTACAAATATAAATGTGGCGACTGTAACATTGACTACAGTAGGTCAAACTTTCCTATAACTAAAGATGCGAGCCTTCAAACACATGGGCATTTCCTTTCGAACTAATCTCCCCAAGTCCCCATCTCTCAGCCAGAGAATTTAGCTGTCAGAGATCACTATGACCTCAATAGGCACCCTATATCTCTTCAAAAATTCTCCATTCTTCAAAATGCTTCAACAGATGAAGAACTTGAAAATTTTTTTATATAAAAGCACTTAAACCTACATAACATCCATAAGACTTCTTTGGCACTCCTGATTGCCTGTACTAATTGCCTGAATTTCGTTCAAAAACAAACACGATTTCTTTTGCTTTGCAAACAATTGGAATCAGCTGTTGTGACGGAGCTCGTCGATTTTGGATAAACACACAAAAAAAATAACAAATGGTTTATATTAACAAAAAAATTGATCAACTATTGTGATGGAGTTTATCGATTTGGAAGAAATTAGATTTAAAACTGATTTTATTGAATGAAATATTCATCAATTCAAATGGGCCTACCACGCCTTCATTTTTTTGGTTTACACATTTTAAATGAGAAACGTGCTAAATTCCACAGCAATCACAGGAGTAGCAACCTTATGAATTATGGAAATTAATTACGTTTGGTAAGCATTTCTTCTGATTTCTGCATAAGTTTAACAAAAACGAATGCAAACTCTAGCATTTCTATGTTTCGTAAGCAAAAATGCAAAAGCGAAAACACCTATATTAACATACAGTAGATCAGATAGCTAGGGAAACTATCAGACAAATTGCGGATATATATTTATTTTCATCCCATATATATATATATATATATATATATATATATATATATATACATATATATATATATATATATATATATATATATATATATATATATATATATGCTATATATATATATATATATATATATATATAGTGCCGCCTTGTAAAAAAAACCCATTTTTCATGTTTTTGTCTATATTTATTAAACTATATAATATTGTGAACTTTTAAAGTATTGTATGATTGAGCCTTTTACTAGGCTATATAACCCTATATCAATAATTGGTTTCCCTCTTATATTTTGTAAATTTAAAAAAAAAGTGAAATCTTGAAAAAACCCACAATTTTCAAAATGACTTTTAAAAAAACCCAAGTGCCATTAAAAAAAACCCATGTTCAAAAACCCATTCTAAAGTCATGTAACACATTTTTATTTATACAAATATAATTTTAAAGTAAAAATTATATATATATATATATATATATATATATATATATATATATATATATATATATATATATATATATATATATATATATATATATATATATATTTTTTCTTACACTCTTTTTTTTTTTTTTTTTTTTTTTTTTTTTTTTTTTTTTTTCTTTTTTTTTTTTTTAACGATTGTAGTACTTGCAGAACTGTTCCCACATTAAATTGATGTGGTTATATATGTCCTGCTGCACTTTCACTCCTTTTCCTGCTGCTACTGTGCTGGGAATGGGCCCCATAAATATATTTGAAGCTGGGACAGTTTCTAGTTCGGCATTGCTTTTTGCTACAAAGAGTCCTCCCCCTCTGTAGTCAAGGAACTTCATTGATACTTTATTAATATCTTCGTCACTGTCATTAGAGAATACTTGATTGAGTCGGCCAACATAAAATTTTCTGGGTTTGTCATAATGTACGGCAAATAATTTATCTCCTATTTCTTCTTTCCAATTTTCGTCATTTAATAAAGTATGAAACACGATACAGTTTTTTGAATTTCCATTTCAGGTTCCAAATTCTCATTATCTGTAGAATCATAATCATCATCTTCCTCTGGTTCATCCGATTCTTCATCTTCAATCTCATCTTCTGTACTACTACTAATCTTTCGTTTGCGAGCATGTGGCTTTTGCACTTTTGTAGAGCCTTTTGGTGTGGATGTTGCCATCTTGCCAGCACTCTGTTGAGACTTATCAATATCTTCCTGAGAAATAATTGTGGCATTCATGTTTACACGTTTCCGACGTTTTGCTGCACCTGATGTTGATGGGCTTTTGCCAAACCTCTTAGACACAACATCCAAAAAGCTGTTGCTCTGTGATAGCATGTCTGAATTTGAGGAAGTGGTAGACAGAAGTGATTGCCCCTTGTCAGCTCCCTCTTCAATCCAAATCCATCTGCCACAATGTGGCTTACCATCCTTATCCAGTGGTGGAGGTGGTTGTGGTGGTGACTCCTCAACATTAATTTGAGGTTTTGGGGGGGCAAGTTCTTCTGACACTGACAGGAGTAGGTTTGCCTTCTTCGATCCATTTGTTATATTTTTGTAACAAAGATGGATCAAAATTTGATTCCTTGTATTTCTTGCGGTCAAATGGATAGATTCCTATAGTTCTAAATCCACTTTCAATATTGGTTTTTGATAAACCTTTATACCAGATTGCAGACAAATTGTTAACAAATTGTTTTTTGGTCATGGCCTTGATGGGGATTCCACTAGAGAATATCCAATTATTCATCTGTTCTGCCCAATATTTTTTTAATGGGCCAAAAACGGCAATATCAAGTGGCTGGAGCTTTGATGTTGTATGAGATGGTAGTTTCAATATTGTTATATTTTCTGAAATGGCTTTTCTGCGAGTTTTTGAACTTAGATTTGATATGTGATGATCCAGTAGAAGAAGGGTCTGTTTTGTTTTTTCTGCAAACATGCAAAGCCAATCTTCAAAAATATCAGTGTTCATCCAGCCATTTCTACTTAAACCATAAAAGGTGTTTCTCACAGCGATACCTTCATCACCGGCCCACTCTGGAGGAATCGAATCTAGTCTCAATGCCTTTGATGTGTATACAATTAGTGGTGGCAAAGCTTCGCCAGCAGCATTACAGGCTGCCAAAACGGTTATGTTTTCCCGCCCTGTCCCTGCAATAACTTTCACCACTTTCTGGCCCTGTAGAGAAATAGTTTCTGTATTGTTGGGATCTAGTGGGAATCCAGATTCATCTAAATTCCAGATGCATTCTGGACGATCAAATAACTTAAATTTTTCTAACTGTTCTTGTAAAAGATCATAAAAGTCATGGATAAGGAATGGATTTTGGATGTTTTTAAATCTGCCCAAGTGCATCCCTTTAGTTCGTTTTGATGAGAGCTTATTTCTCTTTATGAAAGCTGTTAACCAATTTCTTGTAGGATGCCAGATTTTATTTTTTGATTTTCTTTTTGATGGTGACACTTTTAAATTGTACAGTGGATTTTGTAGCTCATTTATTTCTGAATACTCGCTAACTATGCTGAGAACCTGTTTGCGAGTTGGTGGAAACCCGCGCATCTGCCATTTCCTTTTATAATTTTTGACCATATCGAGCTTCTTTCATGCTTCAATATTGTTTTTCCGCGGCCTATAAGAGCAATATCCCGAGGAGGCTCACAACAAAACATACTATTATACTATATTATATAGATATATTATATATATATATATATTATATATATATATATATATATATATATATATATATATATATATATATATATATATATATATATAATATATATATATATAATATAGGTATTATTCATATTGAATCAGTGTATATTTTTCTGAAAAAAAATTTCTAAGTTTCCAAAAAATTTTTCTTTAAGTTCAGAAAAGTACATTAAGTTAAGTAGGCCAAAAGGGTTCACCAGTTTTAAAAATGTTTGAATAGATACAAAATGGTAGTTATTTAAAATATACATATTTTAAAATGTTACCAGTATTTTCAAAACATTATAATTGAATATATTTATAAATTTAACTTTAATATGTGGACATTTAGAACTCAAAATTTTTTTTTTAATTTTCATACTGATTTTTTTAGGAAATTCCCAATTGTTTCTTAAGATTTTTGTTTTTAGTAGTTCTAGCAAACAATTTGATCATTATCTGGCCTCGAAGAATTGAAAAATATATACACTAAGGCATGTATTTTTTTAATGATTTTATATTTAGATTAGCACCCTTTTAAAAAAAACATTTTGAAAACGTGGGGTGAAAAGCGTATCAATGTATGTGGTAAAAAGGTTCAACTATTAGAAATGTATTTTTTTTATTTTAAATAAGCTATTTCAATTATTTATGAGTAAATATGTAAATTTACCATAACTATAAGTTGCTACATGGCAACGTTCGCAAACATTTCATTTTATTATATATATAAATTTAATATTATTTTAAATTAATTTTATAATTATTTTACTTAATTTATTTTAATTATGAATATAATGTTATTAAATTAATTTATAAATTTCTAAATTTCTTTATAAATTTATAAAATGTTCTTTATAAATTTTTAAAAGTTAAACCGGTATTTATAAATTTCTAAATTTCTTATAAATTTCTAAATTTCTTTATAAAATTATAAAATTCTTAAGCATGACCTCTGTAAAGGTAATTTTATTTTAAAAGTAAATACTTTGAAGGTTTAAATGTGAGATAATGCATTTAGGTATAAGTTGGTGAACCCTTTTCCCCCACTTATGTGAACCCTTTTCCCCCCAAAAAAAATTGTGAGCATAAGTTTGTATTCCAACTGAATAATAAGGACTCAACTTCTACATAGAATTCACTCCACGATATATAATTTTTACAGTTTGAATCGGCAGTTTGAAGGTCTTAAATTCCAGCGTAATGCATTTATAATTTTTTAGTGAACCCTTTTTACCCAGGTGAATGTGAACACTTTTCACCCATACATGTGAACCCTTTTGCCCCTATTTTGCTGAAAGTCAAAATAACTTTATTTGTAATGCAAGTTTCTGTTGGTCATATTTAGCATTAGTATCTGGTATTAATCATTTTGCATAAGGTAAATTAGGACTTATTTTGTTAAAAAAATAAAAATGGATTTTTGGCAACTTACTATTTTCTAAAAAAAACTATAAAATGAGCCCTTTTCCCCCAGATGACGGTACCACAGTTTTTTTGACACTTCCTATTTATTGGCAAGCTTTCTGCATAACTTCCAGAAGCTTGCCACTAAGAATTTTCTTAAAAAACTAACTTTTCTGGAACTTAGAAATTTTTGAACTTAGAAATTTTTTTTCAAAAAATATACACTGATTCAAATCTCAAAGTTTACCATATTATATAATATATATATTAAGAAATATGAAAACATAAAATGTGAGAGTTTTATTTCTATAATATATAAATAAATACAAGAAAAACATGGCTATTATATATATAATTATTTAATTTCACCTCCAAAGTCGAATTTTGCATTTTTAAATATATATAAATATATATATATAATCTATATATATATTAACTATTAATATATATAATATATATATAATATATAATATAATATTATTTATATAGCATTACCTCTAAATTTTTCTTTGGTATTGACCCTGTAGTTCCTTGACTTTAAAACAAATGGCTTGCCTTCCAATTCCTGTTTCTTTGGACACTTTCCTGTCCGAAGATCCTTTTTCTAAAACTTAAGTAGCAACGCAGCTACGCGACTGCTCTGATTTGAGATAATTTGCTTACCACTCTTGTCATTATTGTAAAATAATTATATGTATATTTAATACAAATTCTATTTTATTCTATTAAAAATCTAGCACCAAATCAAATAAATTAAAAATACACAATACATATAGAAAAAGAATTTGTAAAGGTACCTTTAAAAGAGGGCAAAATTTTTTGGGGGTCTCTGGCCCCCCCCAAATGGCAAAACTTAAAAAAATAGCAGCATTTTTAGTGATTTTAGTGTGTCATTAAGCATATGCCTACTTGTTTTGAGTTCAATTGCAAGTTGGGTTTTTTTTTTACTTCATGGATGATATGGTTTTTTTTTATTTACTTTCCACTTTTGCAGCGTTGTTGGTTTGTGGGGTACCTGCTGTGTAGTGTGTTGCCTAAAAATTCCTATGTTGGTATTTGTCATGGATGAATAAAGATGGGTTTTAAACATGATTTAATTTAAAAATTTGGCATTTTAAATAGCCATTTTTTAAATTGTTTTTGCTTGTTTTGCAAAGGTTGAAAATTCGCAGAATCAATTGTCATACAAATTTCATCAAAAAAATTTTGAAATTCGCAAAAAAAATGTTTTTCCTGGGAAGACAAATCAACCCAGAATGATGATAATAAGCCATGTTTTGTCAATCATAATCGATTTATGTATTTAGCTCAGGGGGGCGAAAAAATTTTTTGGTCCTAGACCTACTGTATAAGCGAGAAAACATGGGTGTCCTTTTTTTTTTTAAGGGCCAAAATGGGATTGGTTTTTTTTTTTTTACAAGGCACACGGCTACTCTATATATTCCTCAGTTCAAGCGCTTCATACACTCCTAGCTGTACAAGAAAGAACTTTGTATAATTGCCTAAATTTGATGACGCTATTTGCCTACCTTCTTCAAATGATTTCAATATCTTAACGCAACTTTTAAGCTACTCAATGTCAAATTTTTTTTTTTTTTTTTTTGCATTTCAGCACTATATTTATTAATTATTACTGAAGGCAACAATGAGCCTTATTACAAAACTTTTTGGTGGTGGCAAAGGTAATAAAGCACCTACTGCAGGTGAAGCCATCCAAAAGTTAAGAGACACTGAAGAAATGCTGATTAAGAAACAAGACTTTTTAGAAAAGAAAATTGAACAAGAAATCAAAATAGCGAGGCATAATGGAACTAAGAATAAAAGAGGTTTGCATACACATGAATTTCTTTTATTTGTTATTTAGTTCGTATTTGGAAATTTCAAAGTATATAAATTTCATAAAATTCTACAATGTTCACTTTATTATTATTATTATTATTATTACCTTATTATTATTATTATTATTATTATTATTGTTTTCTTCAGTGGCAATTCAAGCCCTTAAAAGAAAGAAGAGGTATGAAAAGCAACTTTTACAAATAGATGGAACTCTTAGCACAATTGAAATGCAAAGGGAAGCTCTGGAGGGTGCCAACACTAACACAAATGTGCTTCAAACTATGGGAGAGGCTGCAAAAGCATTGCAAGCTGCTCATAAACATATGTAAGTTATATATATTATGATATATATAAGTATATACACTATTATAATATACAATATATATATTACGCTTATATAAATATTCTTACATATAATCAGATTTGTATATATATATATATACTATATATACAATATATATATATATCATATAATCTCTCCTTTGCTCAATATATATACTTACATCTATACGTTTAAATCATTTATGACGTCTTTTTTGAAGTTAACACCCACCGCTCACGTGCAGAGTCCTAATCTTAGGAAGGGGGTGTGCCGCAATTTTTAAGTCGAGCAGACGGAGGTCACAGAAACGAACAGCTTCACACCACACGCCAGACCAGTCGGACGAAAACTCACACGGTATGGTCTCTCGCGTAGTTGGGCGATCGCTAGTGCTCTACCGCCTGAGCTACAGACGCCCATTGGCGTGTTTCATCTATTCCCTTCTTATTGATCATATGGAAGAAAATCTTCATACGATCCGACTGCGCCAATATCATTCTTTCATATGATCTTATACCGTCGATTATCCAACTTCATTGGCCAGAAATTACATGATGCATTTTTTATATTCAATTTTTTTACAGCAGATTAAAATAATTCAAAAGAAAGGGGCTCAAAATTTTGACGCACCTCCTTTAATAACAGCGATTAATCGTTTCTTTTTTGCTGTTTTGTGTTTTAACTGATTTGGAAAAGAAGAATCTTAGCAAAAATTCTGCAGCTTCACCACTAACATTTTATCGAAATGATTCGATGTTTTTTTTTTCACCAAATTTTTAATTTAAAAGCAAATTTATTAATTTGTTAAATTTTCTTTTTTCAATAATAATCTGCGCCACGACCGCTGTCAAAAACATCACATTTCTGAGACTGTTTCCAAGTCTTTAGCTGATAGCTCTTCATTTGCTCAGCCAATCGTCTATCTTTCTTCCGTGTGTTCTCCAGTGTTCATCTCTTTATTTTCTCCTTTTATTTTTTGAGTGCAGTCCATCTTCGACGAACTGTCGGATCATATACTATATAGCGTATATCATAGGCTATACCTATATATATTTCTAATATGTAATTAAATAATATAATATATATATATATATATAATTATATAGTATAATATATATTATATATAATATATAATATATATATTATATATATATATATATATATATATATATCATCACCCACCTTCTCTCCCCAAGACTGGGGGTAAGGTGCGTAGCATGCACCGGAAACAGAAAAGTAGTAGAAGAATTTGACACAAGTCGAAAAGAAAGCCCAGCCATACCAGTCCCCTTTATACCTATTAGTGAGAACTTGTGGCAGTCAGAAAGTCCACCCTAGAGCTTCACGGCGACGCAACGGCCCTCACTATGGCATCTCGACAATGGGGTGTTTTATCCCTTGGCCATGGTGAGCTACAACCATACCCCCTCACAAAACACCGCCATTCACTCCTATTATGCACCTTTCTTCTCGCCTCTGCCAAACTCTCATTTCTCTCCTCCAGGCATTCCTTTATTGACTCAATCCACTTTTTCTTCGATTTCCCAGGCAGTTGATTTTCAACACACTCACCACTATACATCCGCTTAACCAACTAATTAAATTATCATCCTTCCTTTCCACATGACCAAACCATCTCAACATACTTTCATTTATTCTCTCATTTATCCTTTTCTTCACACCACATAACTCTCTTAATACATTCATTTCTCATTTATCAGATTCTTCTCACAACCTAACACGCCCCCAAATTGCTCCAGTCTGAACACATTGTACTTTAGATTTATACCTCTTATTCCAGACCATAGTCTCACTACTATACATTAATTAACATAGGTACAACCTACCCTCATGTAAGACCCTAGTCCAATCAAGACTTAGTCCTTTACATCCACCAACGATTTAATTGCACCAGCCACCTTCCTGCCATTCACAACTTTCCTTCTGCACTCCGCATCATTCGTTCCCTCTTCATCCAACATATATCCTAAATATTTAAACTCAGACACTTGTTCCAAACTTGCCTCACCATCTAACATAACCACCACTGAGACGTGTCCTCACTCACAACCATGAACTGATTGCTTATCTACCTTTACTTTCAAGCCCCTCCTTTTACCACACCTGCCATATCTCTCTACTAATCCTCTCAAACTCTCAGACGTTCACCGCACAAAACAAATCAGCCGCATATAATACGCGTAGGGCACCCTCCACTCTCTTCCATTCTCATCATTCTTACACCATCTCCTGGCACCCCACCTCTAATTCTTCTTTCATAACCCCTTCATATACAAATTGAATACCAGGGAGATAAATAAATAGTATGATATATATTATATATTTATATATATATATATATCTATATATATAATATATATATATATATAAATATAATATATATATATAGTATATATATATATATATATATATATATAGAAAAACTGAAAAGGTGAAGAATGTTAAATCTGCAGTATAGATGAAATTATTGGTAAATGATCAGAACGAGGCGAGGAATGGTGATTGAATTGGATACACTCTCCGAGGTTGTTAAAAAGCGTTTAGTGGAGGGTATAGTTCCGAAGATTGAGGAGAGCAGTAATAGTACGCTTTATATAAGGGTAAGCGGAGATATAAGGGAACTGTAGGAATTATAGGGGAATTAGTTTTTATTGAGTGTTGTAGAAAGATATATGGTGGTATTTTAGTTGAAAGAGTGCATTTTTTTTTTTCGCCAAGTGGGGAAAAAAAACTGAAGGACTGAGTTGTGAAAGAACAAGGGCGTTTAAGGGAGTGGTAGAGGATGTGTGGATCAAATCTTTACATTGAAACAAATGACTAAATGAGGGAGAAGAGAATAAATTGTTTTAGTTTTTATGGATTTTCAACAGGCGTTATGATAGGATTGATAGGAAGATCTATGGCAGGTGTTCGTGATAATGTTGGTGTGGTAGTAGGCTTCTGAATGGAATCAAAAGTACTGTATGACGATAGTGAAGTGTGTGTAGAATAAATTGGTTTCAATAGCATTGGCTTAATATAAATAGCAGAGTGAGTCAGGGATGTGTTATGAAACCATTGTTTTATTCAATTGAATATGGATGGGGTTGAGAGAATTAGAAATGGGGGTGGCACGGGAAATGGTGTTAAGAATGATGGAGAATGGAGGTGAGCGGAGGGTGATCCCACCTAATATATGCGGATTATTTGTTTTTGTTTGGCGAAATCCTGAAAGAGAGTTTGAGAGATTGGTAGAGAGATTTGGCAGGGTGTGTTTAAAAGGAGGGTTTGAAAGTAAACCATAGATAAGAGTAAGGTTATGGGTTGTGAGTGAGAAACAGTCCTCTGGTTGTGAAGCTATGTTAGATGTGAGCAGCTGGAGCACAAGTGTCTGAGTTTAAATATTTAGGATATATATTGGATGAAAGTTGAACGGATGACGCAGAGTGTAGTAGGAAAGTGTGAATGGCAGGGAAGGTGGCTGGTGCAAAAAAACGTTGGTGTATGTAAAGGGACTAAGCCTTGAGTGCGCCTAGGGTCTTTCATGAGGGTATTGTTGTTACCTGTGTAAATGCATTAGTAGTGAGACTATGTCTGGAATAAGAGGTTGTAGATCTAAAGTTCAATGTGTTCAGATAGACAATCTTAGGGGCGTTTTATGTAAGTTAAAAGAATGATAAAATTTACCAATGAACGTATTAGAAGTTATGTGGTGTGAAGAATCGGTAAATGAGAGCATTAAATGAAAGTGCTTGAGAATGGTTTGGTCATAGGAAAGATGAATGAACAGTCGATTGGTTTAAGCGGATGTTATAGTGGCGAGTGTGTTCGGAATCGACTGGCTGCGGAGACCGAAGAAAAAAGTCGGGTTGAACGTCACTAAACGAAGATCTGAATTGAAAGAAATGCTGAGTTGGCAGAGGCGAGAATAAAAGGTTGCCAAAAATAGGAGTGAATGCGCTGTGGTTTTGGAGGATGCCTGATGGTTGTGCCACCTGGGCCAAGGATGAACCCTACACTTGACGCATATGCCGATAGTGAGCCCCTACCGGTGCCCGTGAAGCTCTAGGTGGAATTTCTCACTAATAAGTAATAGAGTGGGCTGTAAGGCTGGCTTTCTTTTCTACTTGGTCATATTCTCTACTGCTTCTTCTTTCCGATGCATGTCACGCACCTTACCCCAGTCTTTGGAAAAGAAAGGAAAGATGGATATAGACCATATACTATATATAGTATTATATATATATATATAATATATAGTATTATAGATAATTATATATATATATATATATATTATATATATATACTAATATATATATATATATATAATATAGTATATATATTATATATATATCATATATATATAAATATATCATATAGTTGCTTTGTTGTAGGCATTTTTGCTTTTATATATATAACAATTTCTTAATAACAATAATTATTATAATGTATTTGAAGCGAATAAGTAATTTGGATTTCATTTTCTTTTTCAATCTTTTTAGGGATGTTGATAAAGTCCATGACATGATGGATGACATTGCTGAGCAACAAGATGTTGCTAGAGAGATTTCAGAAGCCATTTCAAATCCTGTTGCTTTCGGACAAGATGTTGATGAGGTAAGATA
Organism: Trachelipus rathkii; assembly: GCA_015478945.1. Taxonomy (NCBI): domain Eukaryota; kingdom Metazoa; phylum Arthropoda; class Malacostraca; order Isopoda; family Trachelipodidae; genus Trachelipus; species Trachelipus rathkii. Next base: position 38,105 of record JABUQX010068705.1, on the reverse strand, counting down.
AAACTTAAATAAAAGAATAACCGACTTTTATCAGAAAATTATATTTTTTTTTGGAGTTCCTAAAGTGGTATAAAAGGATTCCTTTAAAGTGGCATAAGTTGGTATGTCGGAATTAGCATAGAAGTGGTAGGTTAAAAACATTGAGGGATTTTATCATCTGAACAATGCTGCTTTTTTAAGTTGCCAGAAACAGGAAAATATGACACAGCAGCTTCTGCCATAACGCCACAAAACTATTTCTAACATTAATTTCTTTGTATTTTAGTCAAGCAATAATTTTTTATTTGTGGTGTGTGTGTGTGTGTGTGTGGTATCTGATTTTGTTAGTCTTCTTTATTTAGTTTATATATTAGAGCTTATTATGTTTTTGGTGTGAGGACGTGAAATAAGAAGAGATTCAATCTCTAAATATTTTTCTTCAGATCTGCTACCTTGTCTGCAACCTACCTGTTGTTTTTTCCACACCCTTATTGTTGCTATTTTAGAACTTTTACTTTGATATGAAAATTTCTTTATTCGGAAGTGCAGAGGTTCCTACTATTAATAATTTCATTATAGACCTCACTACTTTTATTGTAATGTTCAAACAATATTATTATTCCTATTTTGGTTTGTAGATTTACCTATGTGCTACCCTTTCTACCCTTTTGTTTAATTTTAAAAATATGCAAAATTACAGAATTCATCCATATATATACTTATATATAGTAGTAGTAGTATTTGCCATCAAACTTATTATTTATCCGAGATTTACTACTTTCGATTGGTAGTCAAATATAGTCAAGGAAAAAAAATTTTCCTGACCAAATGGATTAAAGGATGCTTAGAGATTCAAGTTTCAGAGTAAACTTCGCTCCATTTCAAATTTACAAATATGATGCCCATCGCTGACATTAGAACGATTGGATTTTCTTTGTAATAAGCTTTACAGAGAAAACAAATTTTTGTATGCTGGAAAGGATGTTATGTTGTATAAGCTGCATCGTTTATAGTAATGTGTGAGTATTAAGATTGGTGCAATAGTACACTTTGATGTGACCTGTTAAGTATAGATAATCTACAAAATTAATTTTTTTTTTTTGCATCTATGTTCTGGTAGCGGTGTTTGGGGATAGATACATATAGCTTACATTGTGAGTGAGTTTTTTATGTCTCACATTTAGGATTGTTTTCTGAGGATGGGTTAGCCTGGTATGACCTATAGAAAGGGAATAAGAACTACCTTTTCTCATTTTTTTTCTATTATAGGTAGTTCATTTTTTTAAGCTCCAGTTTTGGCAGACATGTGACAGTACTTTTCCTCAGTTTACTGCCATTTTCTGATGGAAAAATATTCTATATTGTTTCAAATAAACAGTCTCGGAGTAACAGCGATATTTTAATATTCCGTTTCTGGTGCAGTATCTGCGGCATTGTTTTCCTTTTGCTTTTATGTGGAAAAAATTTACAATTCTTTCGGACCCCAAGTCTGTGAATCTAGTCTTTAAGCATTGTTCTTTTAAAGCAGTTTATTTTAAGTGTTCAGTTTTGAAAGTCGGTATAGTTGTTAGAGACTCATAAGATTAGGCCCCCTATATCTTTTACATAATTACATTTTACATTTAGGTTATCTATTTATTCTATTTAAATATTTACATCTATCTTTGTTTCTTTATAGGATGAACTTATGGCTGAACTTGAAGAATTAGAACAAGAGGCCCTTGATGAAAAACTCCTTGAAACTGGTGAAGTTTCAGCCGATCTTCCTGAGGTGCCAACTGCCACTCCTGCTCAACCAGCTCGTAAGAAGAAAGAAGCCGAGGAAGACCCAGACATGGCAGAGCTTGCTGCTTGGGCTTTGTAATAATTCCTTATGACATCAGTTATGTTTTTATTAATTGTTCAATGAAAGTAATTCCTTTATTGGCCATCTTTGGTATTGCACCATTCTGGACTTTGTAAATCATTTTTTTCATTATTGGAGCGTTTCCTGTGGAAATGTGATTCACAATTATTATTATTTATTATTATTATTATTATTATTATTATTATTATTATTATTATTATTATTATTATTATTATTATTATTATTATTATTATTATTATTATTATTATTATTATTATTATTATTATTATTTTTATTATTATTATTATTAAGGAAGTATGCGTTTAGAGAGTTGAAATAAGGGAAAGAAGAATGAAACAACGACTATTGGATGACAAAAGTTGTAAACTTTTCTTAGAATGTTCATGTTTGTACCCCTCCCCCACCCAAAAAAAAAAAAAATATTGAATTAAGTTAGGTAAAATTTCCATTGAAGAGGGATTGGGGAAAAGTTATATGTATACTTGGATTATCAGACAACATTTTAGTACTTGTTTAGATATAGATGGTTGTGACTTGTGAACTAGAGAGAAGGTTAGGAAAGGAAAAGTTTTACTTTGTATTGTCCTCACTAAACCACTTAACATGCTAAGAAAATAGGTTTGACTAAAAAATATTATTATTATTATTATTATTATTATTATTATTATGTTGATTATTATTAATATGGCCATTTTATTGAATGCCTTAAAAATAATATAATTGTTCATATGTATATAATATAGTCGCTTAAGTCCATACGAAACTGTATTCAATTGATATCGTAAATGAAATACGTTTTATTATGGTTGAATTGTGTGATTGCCAATCTTGATATATGACACAATTATACTTCCATCTATGAATTATTCTTTTATCATTGATGAAAGGGTATATCGCTGCTTCAGTTGACGTAATTGCTTTATTGAAAATAGCTGTGAAAATTGCCGAGAACATTTAAAGACCACACTAGACATAAATTTATTAATTACTACTACTACTACGCTTTGTTGTACGATGATTAATAAAACAAAGTGGTGAACTTAAAATAGTAAAATATAGGGATAAGATTATCAAACCGATTCTTCTTAGTTATTTGCCGTTACTGGAAGGTATGAGAATTAACGACGAAATATTGTATTAGAAATTATTCATTGATAAGTTTATTAATTTAAAAACTTGTGAAATTTTTATTTTAGCATTTCATTATTAAAGCGTTTACATATTTTGAATACTTGTCTTCACAACGACAAGGATAATTATCCTTGACTAAGGAATTCCTTTGATAAATCCATTAACTCGTAAGGTTAAAAGAAATAAAACATTTTTTCTTCTTTAAAATTTTATACTCATAAGCACTAATCAGCGTGATCATCGGTGTCTTTTAGTTTTTGGTTGTGGTGGTACCAGCTGTAGGCTGCTGTTACTGCTTTATTTCTGTTACTGCTCTATTTCTTAGTTCTGTTACTGCTCTATTTCTTAATTCTGTTACTGCTCTATTTCTTAGTTCTGTTACTGCTCTATTTCTTAATTCTGTTACTGCTCTATTTCTTAATTCTGTTACTGCTCTATTTCTTAGTTCTGTTACTGCTCTATTTATTAGTTCTGATACTGCTCTATTTCTTAGTTCTGTTACTGCTCTATTTCTTAGCTCTGTTACTGCTCTATTTATTAGCTCTGTTACTCCTATTTATCTTAGTTCTGTTACTCCTATATTTCTTAGTTCTTTTACTCCTCTATTAGTTATTCTACAGTTTTGATAAAATGTTGCAGTGATCACATTTTAGGGTTTTAATTAAAATCAGACTTTCTGATGAATTTAATGGCAGTAATTACACTAATGTCCCACGTCATGTGTAAACAAAACCTGAAGCCCAAAATATGTTTTACATATAACTAAATTTAGGATATATATATATATATATATATATATATATATATATATATATATATATATATATATATATATATATATATATATATATATATATTAGTTATTAAGGATATATAGTTATACATATACATATACATATATATATATATATATATATATATATAGCATATATATATATATATATAAGGTTGTTATTATTGGTTAGTTTGCATATGATTTTCATTCGCAAAGGGTGTTTTGTCCCTTTTATATATAAGAGTATCATATATATATATTATATATATATATATATATATATATATATATATATATATATATATATATATATATATATATATATATATATATATATATATATATATATATATATATATATATATATATATATATATATATATATATATATATATTTTATGTGGTTGTTTATTCATATTTATATCATGTATTTATTATATATTCTATTTTCCAATTCCAAATGCAAAGAAAAGGAAAAAATGGCGTATTCTTAATATAGCTTAAGAGAAATTGAATAAATTTTTTATTAATATATTTTTTTTATTCCCTTTCATTTAACTATGTTGAATATTTCAAATCCTCATGGCGCAGCTCCCACTGACTGCTCATCTTAAAAGTTCCCATAGTCGTGTATTTAAGCTCTATACCTTGAAGCAGCTAGGCCGACGTGAGGAGAACACGTTCACACCACTTCAATAGTAGTGCGTTCTAAACGCTCTCGTGCTCAGAAGAAGTAATCACATCCTATCAAGGCAGAGAAATTGTCTTTCTCTCATAATTTTCTATTTGTCGCACGTCTTTGACTACAACAGTACTTTTACAACCCTCCTCGAGATTCTATACTAACCAGGGAAGCCCTAGCTCGCTGATAAGTACAGAAATTGCACCTTACCTCGCTGATATGCCGAGTACACCCCTCTCTAGTTAGCAGAATTCTGCTGATGAAATAACTGAAATCAACCCGCGCAAAAGACCAGTCCCTGTATTATCCTCTGGGTTCTCCCCTTCGTTAATGTTAATCATCTAGTGGCACGGGGAAGGCCTATAGAGCTTGTGAATTTCTTAAATTGATCAGCAATGAAAAAAAAGTACCAAGTCGCAGTATTCTCAATTGCCCCCTCCATCTTTTAATAGGTGTCCTTGATCCACATGTGTGTGCGAAATAGGAACCGACCGGGGCCTCGGCCCCAGCCAACCCCGGCAATTTTTAACGACCCCGGCCCCGGCCAAAAATCGGGCAAAACCGGGGTTTTCTACCGGGGTTAACTGCTAATTTACACTAAATAATAGAGGGTTAAATCAAACAAAATAAAAAAATATATTTTAATTCCATTACTAATTTGTTATAAATTGAGGCAAAATATAAACATACAACATAAAAATCCTGCAAGTAATTAATTCGTTAATCAAAATCACTATCAAAATCTTCATGAGCAGCACCTACATCATAAATTTTTGAATTTGGAAAAGAAAAACCTTCAGGAACAGAGGGAAGGGAAGTTGAATATGATACTGCCCTAAGATTATATTTTAAAAATAATAAAACTTCAACATTCTTTGGCAATAATCAATTTTTTTTTTGGTATTTATTATGATTTCAAATTAAAATTGAGGCCAAATTATAATTTTTCCGAGTTTTTAACATAAAAATATTCGAAATTTGATATATCAAACGAATTCGGAGAAGGAAATAAATATAATTGTTAAAATATTAATGTATTTATTTATTTAAAGTAAATATCTTCAAGAAAATCAAATATTTTCTGAAATCTCTTTTCAAAATTATTTATTTAATTGAATTAATATATATTATATATATATATATATATATATATATATATATATATATATATATATATATATATATATATATATATATATATATATATATATATATATATATATATATATATATATATATATATATATATATATATATATATATTCTTTCTCTTTCTTTCTTTCTTTATCTACCTTTTATTTTCCCAAGACTGGGAGTAAGGTGCGCTGCAAGCATCGGAAAAGAAAAGCAGTAGGAGAGTATGACAAATGTCGAAAAGAAAGCCCAGCCTTACCACGCCCCCTCTGTACCATTAATTAGTGAAAGCTCGTCACAGACAGAAAATCCACCCTAAAGCTTCATGGGACCGCGACGGACCCTCACTATGGTAAATCATCAATGTAAGGGTTCATCCCTTGGCCCAGGTGGGCCACAACCATGCCCCCATACAAAACCCCGCCATTCTCTCCTATCATGCACCTTTATTTTCGCCTCTGCCAAACTCACATTTCTCTCCTTCAGACATTCGTTCACCGACTCAATCCACTTTCTCTTCGGTCTCCCAGCCGGTCGGTTCCCAACACACTCTCCACTATACATCCGCTTAACCAACCGACTATCATTCATCCTTTCCACGTGACCAAACCATTTCAACATACTTTCATTTATTCTCTCATTTACCCCTTTCTTCACACCACACAACTCTCTAATACGTTCATTCCTAATTTTATTAATTCTTTTCACACCTAGCATGCCCCTAAGATTGTCCATCTGAACACATTGAACTTTAGATCTATATTTCTTATTCCAGACCATAGTCTCACTACCATACAATAACACAGGTAACAACATACCCTCATGTAAGACTCCAGCGCACTCAAGACTTAGTCCCTTTACATTCACCAACGATTTAATTGCACCAGCCACCTTCCTGCCATTCACAACTTTCCTACTACACTCTGCATCATCCGTTCCCTTCTCATCCAACACATACCCTAAATATTTAAACTCAGACACTTGCTCCAGCTGTTCACCATCTAACATAACTTCACACTGAGGACTGTCCTCACCCACAACCATAACCTTACTCTTATCTACGTTTACTTTCAAACCCCTCCTTTTACATACCCTGCCAAATCTCTCTACCAATCCTCTCAAACTCTCTTCAGATTCACCACATAGAACCAAATCATCCGCATATAATAGGTAGGGCACCCTCCACTCATCTCCATTCTCCATCATTCTAACACCATTTCCTGCCATCCCCACCTCGAATTCTTTCATAACCCCATCCATATACAAATTGAATAACCAAGGAGACATAACACAACCCTGTCTCACTCCACTATTAATCCTAAACCAATCACCATTGACACCATTTATTCTTACATTACGTTCTCTTTTTTTACTCATCGTCATACATACTTTTGATTCCATTCAGAAGCCTACCACCAACACCATATATCACTAATACCTGCCATAAAGCTTCCCTATTAACTCTATCATACGCCTGTTGTAAATCCATAAAACCTAAATATAATTTATTCTTCTTCTCCCTCATTTTCTCAATCATTTGTTTCAATGTAAAGATTTGATCCACACATCCTCTACCACTCCTAAAAGCACCTTGTTCTTCACCAATCAGTCCCTCAGTCACTCGACGCACTCTTTCGACCAAAATACCAGCATATACCTTCCCTACAACACTCAATAAACTTATTCCCCTATAATTTCTACAGTCCCCTTATCTCCATCCCCTTTACCCTTATATAAGGGTACTATTACAGCTCTCTTCCAATCCCCAATCCCTTGGAACTATACCTCCATAAACGCTTTATTGTTACACAACTTCCAAAATCCAATCAATCACCATCTCGCCTCCGCTCTTGATCATTTCACTATAAATATATATATATATAATTATTATTATATATGTTTATATATACATATATATGCTAAGTTATTAAGGTTATTACATATATACATATAGTTATATATATATGAATATTATATATACATATATATATATATATATATGTTAAGTTATATATATATATAAACAGTAGCATATATATATATATATATATTTTTATATATATATATATATATATATAGAAAGAGTTATATATATATATATATATATATATACATATCCCCAGTCACCGTTCAATCTTTGTAGTGGTTGGGGGCTCTCTGGGATGCTGTTGGGCGGGATATACGGATATACCACCCGCCCTTCAGCGTCCTAGAGCGAAGAGGCGATTTTTTTTTTTTTTTTTTTTTTTTTTTTTTCCAGAGGTAGGTGAACGCTTTAACCCCAATTTCACCCTTCCTTACGGAGGGGGCATCTGGCGTCATCTGTGCTGAAGGGGTGTGAGCCGCATCACCTGTTTGTGATTCGGTGCACACGACCCAGCACCAGGTTTGGGTCTTTTTCCCTGACCCCTCTGGAACATCTATAATAAGAGACTCCCCGCCGCTTAGCGCGGTCCTCCGGGCACAAACCTCATAGGGCTCGACACCCATGAGGGGGGACCCCTTTAATATAATATACACATGGATAACCTTACGAAGCCTCGGAACCTGATGGATTTAAAGATTCCCGAAACTGGACCGATAAATGGACTTACTCTTTTGAATTGCACTTCGAACATTGATGCCGTGTCTCCCCCCACTTCACCTGGAAGGCCTCTGCCTGTCTCCGGCGATCAGTCGCCTGGCACGCCCTCTGCATCCCAGGTGCCCAAACGTTCGGGGCAATCTCGCAAAGGTGCCCCTCGTCACAGTCGTTCTCATTCGTTCACTCCATATGCTGCACCCCCTCCAGGAATGTCAGCAGATACATCATTCCCGATGTATCACATTCTGCGATCCACTACCTCCAAAGCTCTTACTGAGCACAGAACCATTCTTCTAAGTAATGCACTTGAAAAAGCTTTAGGCGTTGAAAATCCTCCAGTCACATTAATGAGAAATGGGTCCATTCTCGTACAAGCTACTACCCGATATCAAAGTTCTATTATGTCATCCCTAACGTTGTAGTGAGCTGCCCTTAGTGGTTTTGTATCATATTTCATATGTACATTATATTATATCTTATATTCTTTGGGGGGTATATTTCATATGTACATACGTATATCTTATATTCTTTGGGGGGTATTTTTAATTTTGTCATGTATGAGAGTGTTATGAAGGGGGAGAATAATTGTGTTGCTGTGAGTGATGGGTGTTCTGACGCCAACGAGTAGTTCTTCAGTTCTCTTTCCCTTGGTCTTCCTAGTTTCGCGGCATCCATCACTCTTTCACGTTTGAATGAAACGATTGTGAATGATTGTAGATGAGTGTGATTAATCAATTTTTCATGTATATATTTTTTCTTTCTATAGGAAGTACTAATATTTATATTTTGAGATTTATGAATTGAAGCCAGGTTTTCAAAGTTTTGATGTATGGGATCCTGTATTGTATGGACGGTGGATCTTTAATGATATAGAAGAGTCTGTTGTAGTTCCAGGGAACTTTAATCGTTTTCTTTCGAATTTGGAATCTTTCTATGGTAAGGGTCCTTATTCTGTATTATTGTTATTTTAATGATTAATGGAATTTACAATTAATGCTTTTATTATTCTTATTATGGTTATTATTAATATTCTTATGTATTCCTATATAGTGAATTGTATTAAAGTAGTGGATTTTTTATTTTAAATTTGCAGTACTGAGGTCTAGTATTGGGGTATACTGTCGTTTGTCAAGTTGAGGTGGAGGACTACTTTGGTGAAGGTTCCGACTGTCTGTAGAAGTAAAAGAAAAAACTGGTCAACACCATTGGCCAGGTAGCTATTAAGTATTATTTTTGTTTGAATTTTTTTTCTTATTATAAAATTTTTTTAATTTAAATAATTGAGTTTTTGAATTTGAATTTTTTACATTTAAAGTTTTGAATTCTAAATAATTGATTTTATTAAGCTTTGTTTTGATGTTAAAAATTGATTGATAGAAAATTTACTTTACTTAATGATAATTGTTTAATTTATTATATTTTAATTACTTATATAGTTCATTTATCATTTTTTTTATCATTATCAGGATTTCTGTATTCATTTACCTTATTATTTTCATTTACCTTATTATTTTTATTTATTTATTTATATGTCACGTTAGAATTTGTTAATTTTTTTTCATTCCAGTTTTTTCCTTTGGCTGGTCTTGCGTCTGTTTTTATTTTTTTTGGGACTTCGTTTTTATCCAGACTTGGAGCAGTTTTGTCCGCGGCTGTATTATTTCCCTGTGGCCGGTTATCCGTATTTCCATGTGGTGCTGTACTCCTCAACATGTGTAGGCCTGTGGCACCACATTCAGAAAATTAGAAAATTGGAATTTAAACTATAAAATTATAAGTAAGAAATAAATTGGAAATTTTGAAAATTGAAAGAGACAAACTGAAAGAGAGAAACTAAAAACATAACGGGACAGTAGAAACAGAAAATTTGAAAATGAAATAAAAAGCGATAATTTGAAAATTGAAAATAAAACTTAACTTAAAAGTACCATTTAAGGGTACCATAATCGTGATTTTTCGTGATTGTAAGATAGGACTACTAACATCGAAAATAGGTGTAGGTACCATAATCGGTACTATAATACGTGAAAAAACTCTAAATAAAAGTGGTACCAAAAGACAATATAGGTGCCTTAAGTGATAAACAGTAAACCTACAAACAATTAAAGGCACCATATTTGGTGAACTAAGTTTATTTCACAATTGACAATATCGTATATTAAATTTTTTTTCATTTATTATTTTTTATTTATATATTTCTATGTCCGTAATATATATATGTTGTAGATGTTGTAGGTGTAGGTGTGGTTTGTAATATATGGTATATTGTAATACCTGGTGGTGGAACTAGTAGGTGAGGTAGTTTATTTATATTGGAATAACGTGTGTAATTCTTTTGTAGTACGTAGTAGGTGGTATCAGATCAGGATACTGTGTGTAATTTTTTGTAATTATTAGGTAGTATTAAGATTTGTGTCTATATATTTTTGAGTGTAATAAATTTAAGGTGTATGTGTCTTTCTTTTTTTTTGTATCCCCAATATCTATCCTGGAAGACAGCCTCACGCCTTCCTTGATTCAAATTATTTTAGCGTCAAATCCGCTACATATTTGTGGCGCCCAACGTGGGGCTGTCTCGAAGGATAGGTGAGGGGTGCAATAGCAATAGTAGTAATAGTAGTGTAACGTAGTGTAAAGTAGTATTAAGGTAGAAAGTAAAGTAGAATAAAGTAGCAGTGTAAACATGGCTACGAATGAGGAGTTGCGGGCGGAGTTGGAAAGGTATAAGGAGGCTTTGAGAAAGAAAGAGAAAGAGAATGAAGAATTGATTGAGAAGGTGAGAGAATTATCAGAGGGAATGAAGGAAATGGAGAAACGAATGGAAGAGAGGATGGAGGAGAAAATGGCTGCGAAAATAGAGGAAATGATGAATAAAAGGTTTGCTGATGGGATTGGTGGGATTGGAATGAATGGAACCCGAAAAAGGGTGACCTCTACTCCAAAGGTAGTAGATGTAAAAAGAAAGGACGAAAAAGTGATGATCCAAGACGATGAGTTAAGTTATGTGAGTGAGGATGATGGGGATGGAGAGAAGGATGTAAATAAGGTGGTGAATGGGAAAAATGAGAAGAATGGGAAGATTGAGAAAAATGAGAAGAATGGGAAGATTGAGAAAAATGAAAAGAATGGGAAGATTGAGAAAAAGGATAAAAAGAAGAAGAAGACTTCTAAGAACAGGAGACATGAAAGAAGAATGAAAAGTAAGAGTATAGACTCATTATATAGTAGTTCGGAAGGAGAGATGGATGTGGTTGAGGTTGAGGGATACGGGATGGGATCTGGTTCTGAGTCTGAGCGTGAGCGTAGAGTGAAAAGGAGTGTGTTAATTCGGGACATCCCAAAAATTAATAAATTTAATGTGTATGGTACGAAAGAGGTTGAGGAGTTCTTTAGGGAATATGAGGGTTATTGTAGGGAGAGGTTTGACGAGAATAAGGGCTTTTGGGTGAAAGAGTTGGGCGAATTTTTAGAGGGGCGAATGTTGGAATTTTATAAGGCTGTCAGTGTGGGTGAGCCAAAGTATGAAGTGGTTAAACAGAGAATCATGGACCAGGTTGTGAGAGTGAAAGGGGGAGTGAAGTATAGAAAGGTGAATGATTTTGATAAGGCTAGGCGTGGAAAGAGTGAAAGGATTGATATGTATGCGCACCGATTGGAAACCTTGGCGAGAAAGAAGTTTGGGGATGATGATGTGGACGGGAATAAGAGATTGTTGAAGAAGTTTTTGGATACAGTTCCGACCTCGGTGACAGAATATGTGAATTTGCGAAGGAAAGAGAAAATGAGATGGGCGGGAGAACGATTGACTTGGGAAGATGTTCTGGAAATTGTAGAAGATAGGGAGTTTGAAGGAGAGCGAGAGGAGAATGAACGACGAGAAGTGTATAGTGGTAGGGGAGTGAATGCGAGTGAGAGGGTGTCACAACCACCCCAGTATAAATCATATAGGGACGCACTGAAGGCTAACCCCTATGAAGTAATGGTGAAGTTTTTTGAAGATTTTTACGGTGGTTTTGGAGATGATGAAAGACAGGTGAATGCAGGAGGTGTGAGTAATTTTTTTGCTGGTCGACAAGCTGGTGGAAATGTGAATGTGAGAGGGAATGATGGACATAACCAAGGTCAAAGGTATAATCAGGGTCAAGGGATTAGAGGTCGTGGAAACCAAGAAAATGTGAGTGCAAATAGGGATGTGAAGTGTTTTCGTTGTGGGAAGATGGGTCATATGATTTCAGAATGTAGATGGGCAACTGGTGCTTGTTTTAGCTGTGGGCAAGTGGGTCATTTGGCCATGAACTGCACGGACCCGCAAAGGGCTGGTTGTAGAAGATGCGGAGGTGTGGATCATTGGGTGCGTGATTGTCCACAGGGAGTAAGAGCGAGGCAACCGGTGTGTGGGAACTGTGGTATCGAGGGGCATTTTTCTAGAATGTGTAGGTCCCCTAGAAATACTTGTACGACATGTGGGAAAATAGGGCATGTGGCTGGAATGTGTTGGAGTGTGAGGCAACCAGGAGGGACAGGTCAGATTAGTCCTGGTGTGCTAGGTCTTGGTACTGGTGTTAGTGGTCCGGTTCAACCGGTTAGTGGTCAGGCTGTTGGTATGAATAGGAATGTAAATGTGAGTGAGGCAGGGGTGAACACGGTCAATAATCAGATAAGGGTAAACACTCCGGGAAACGGGTTGCCTTGAGGGTTGCAGTTGGTGAACCCTCAGGTGAGATTAGGTTGTCACAGATAGGGGATGTAAGTGTCGATGTGTTTTCAGTTGGTCCTGTGAATGAATGTATGAGTATTAAGGTTTATTGTGGAGGTATTGAGGTTCGTGCTTTGATTGATACTGGATGTATGGTTAGTGTTGTGTATAAAGGAGCATATGATAGGATGAATATAAGGGAAGATCAGAAAGAAGTCGGTAGGGGTCATATTAAAGGAATTAGTAATGTGTTGGTACCTGTGGAAGTAAAATTTAGAGAGAGTGTTAGGATAGGAGGAATAGGCATGGAGGAGAGTGAGTTTTATGTGATTGATAGTAGGAATGAAAAGTATGATGTGTTATTGGGATATAAGTTTTTGAGTGCAAATGGGATAGTTATTCATCCTGATCGAAAGATGATAGAGAAGAAGGTGAATAAGGCTGGAATATGTCAGATGTATGTGAATGATTTAGGGAAGGTAGATGTGAAATTGGTTAAAGGCGTGGAAGTGTTTGCTTTAGAGGATAGGTCCTTGAAGACGGATAAAGTGGTAAGTGTGAAAGTAGGTTGGAATACGAATGTGGGTGTGGATGAAAACCAGAATAGCATGTTTCTGGTGGATGGTTATGATGCGAGGTATAGGGTGAAAAGGGTTGCTCATGTCTTTGATGGTATAATAGATTTGAATAATCCTCGGGTATGTATGCAGAAGGTGCCTGATGTGAAAAAGAAGAGAGTGAGAGGTATAAGGGTTGGTGATGTAGTTGGTAGTTTGTATTCTGTTTGTATTAGAGAATTCGATAGAGAATGAATGCTGTGTGTTTGCTGGTGATATTGAGAAGAAAAAGGATTGGGTGTATGATGAAATGGTTGATAAAGTAAAATTACCTGAAGGTTTGAATGAAGTGAGGAGACAAAAGGTTTTACGAATGTTATGGGAAAGGAGGAAAGCGCTGAGCCAGGGCGATGAAGATTTTGGAAATGCAAAATTGCCAGCGTTTCGCATAGTGTTAGCGGAAGATACCCCCATATACCAGCGACCTCGTCACTTTCCCCCCCCAGTTGCGAATGAGATTGAAGAGCAGTGTGAAGAGTTAGAGCGAATAGGTGTGTTGGAAGAGAGTGTGAGTCCTTGGAATAGTCCGATTGTGCCTGTGCGAAAACCTGATGGACGTTTGAGGTTGTGTATTGATTATCGTAAGGTGAATGAAAAGACTGTGAAAGATAGGTTTCCTATGTGTGTAGTTTCAGAATGCGTGTATAGTATGTATGGGATGAAAGTTTTTACGAAAATGGATCTGGTGCGTGGGTATTATCAGATGCCAGTGGAAGAGGATAGTAGGTGTGTGACTGCCTTTTCAACTGCAAAGCGGCATTACCAGTTTAGGAATTTGAGCTTTGGGTTAGCCAATGCTCCAGCGGCGTTTCAGAGGGCGATGAATGTGGTCATGAATGATTTTCCCAGTAAGAATGTGATGGTGTTCATAGATGACATACTAGTGATGAATGAATCTTTCTCTGAGCATTTGAAGTTAGTGAATGATGTGTTGAAAAAGTTAGAGGAGATAGGGATAAAAGTGAAAGTCGAAAAGTGTGAGTGGTTTGCGGATGAGGTTGAATTCTTGGGACACAAGGTGTGTGCGACTGGTTTAAAGAAAGCAGAAAAGTTTATTGAGAAAGTTCGGCAGTTTCCAAAGCCGAGGAATGTAAGAGAGTTAAGAGGATTTTTGGGTTTGGTAGAATTTGGAAGGAAGTTTATGAAAGATTGTTCGGGTGTGATGAAACCTTTGACTGAATGGACTGGGAAAAAGAAGAGTACGATTGTGAAGTGGAATGATAAAATGAATGAAGCGTTTGAAAAGTTGAAAGCGGAAGTCGCAAAGGATGTAGAGCTGGCTTATCCGGATTATAGTGAGAATGCGAAACCTTTGGAAGTTTATACGGATGCAAGTGGGTATTGTATGGGGGGTTGTTTGATGCAAGAACAGGTGATTGATGGGATTGAAAGAAAACGAGTGATTGCGTATGTTTCGAAAGCGTTTAGTATGACGGAGCGAAAGTATTCTACGATTGAAAGAGTTGGCTGCTTTGAGGTTTTGTTTGAAATCGTTGCGTCCGTTTTTGTATGGAATTAAGTTCATTGTGCGAACGGATCACCAACCCTTGGTGTATTTGCAGAGAATGAGGATAGTTGATAGTCGGCTTGCAAGAACTCTGGAAGATTTGAGTGATTTTGATTATGTGGTTGAGTATGTGCCGGGTGAAAGGAATGAAATTGCTGATTTGATGTCAAGAATGCCTGGAAGTGAGAGTATGAATGAAAAGGTAGTGATAGACCCGGAATATTTGCCTAAGGGATTGATGAAGGGAAAAGAAAGTCAGGGTGGGGGTGATTCTATGTTCGAAAGTGTGTTGTATGGGTTACAGGATTTAGCTAGGGATAGGTTGGTCTCGAGAGTGCCTGAGAGTATGGAAGAATTGCGAAGGGAAGTTATGACTGAGGTGTGTAAGAAACCTGAGCAGATAGGGATTAGGAAGGTGAAATATTTTATGAAGGAGTTAAAGGCTATGTGTAATGTAGGTGTGCTTCCGGTGCAAGAGGTATTGATTGTTGTGAGTAAGTTGTTCAAGATAGTTGTATGTGTGCATTATGGTGGAGAGAGACCGGTTTTGTATAGGAGTGAGGGTGTAAGTGGTGCAAAAGTGGGTGAGCTTCATTTACAGTGTTTAAGTGGCGTACATTACAATTGGATAATCGAGAAAAAGAGCTATGATAGGAAGTATGTGTTGGAATCGGAGTTGGAGGAGTGTCTGGTAGAGAGTGATGAGAATGTAAAAATGATTTGTCCAGGGGAAATCGAAGAGGTTGTGTACTGTGAACATGGGATAAGTGGAAGAATGGAGGTGAAAGTGCAGGTGAATGGGAGAGTATTTTGTGGACTGATTGATACTGGGGCTCAGATTTCTTTAGTGAATGCATCTGTGGTACGAGAAATTGAGCAAGTAACGTGGCAGATAGAGAGGAGGAGTACGAATGTGAAGATCAAAGGGATTGGGTCAGGTGATTTTGTCGCTTTTGAAGAGGTTTTGTTAAAGGTAGAAATAGGAACGTTAGGGAAGGTTGAACATAGGTTTGTTGTGCTGGACGAGGAGCGTATGCCGTATTGTTTTTTGTTTGGGATTGACTTTTTGAGGGTGAATAGGTTGTCCATAGATGTAGGGAATGAAAGGTTGCTCAAGGGAAATCGTGAGATTGTTAGAATGCAGAAGGAGAATGTGTGTGTTGTTGATTTTGTTGGCATGGTGAGAGTTGGTGTGGGGGATGAAGAACTGTTAAGCATGAAAGATATTGAGGTAATGCAAGAGGAATGTCCTATGGTCTGTGAGTTGAGAAAATGTATTTTGTCGGGTAAAGAAGTGTGTAGGTGGGACCAGTTGATAGAAGATTTTAGGGTATTTGCGAAAAGGTTTGTTGTGTGTACTAATGTGGTGTATTATATTCGGAAAGTAAGGGAGGATGATTTGTATGTACCTGTGTTTTCTGTGATTGGAACGGTAGGGATGGCGTTAGTGATCCACCGTAGGTATGGCCACATGGGGAAGTTTAAATTGTGGGAATGTATGAAAGAGAGAGTGTTTAATCCTTGGTTAAGGAAAATAGTGAATGATGTTGCAACTACTTGTGAGGAATGTCAGAAAGGAAAGTATCAGAGAATGTATGTGAGACCCCCTGTGTTACGAATGGATGTGAATGAACCTTTTGAGTTAGTAGTGATTGATTGTGTTTCGTTACCAGTGACTTCGAGTGGGTATGTAGGAATGGTGGTGATGGTGGATCACAAAAGTAAATTTGCGTATGCTGTGCCAGTGAAGAATAAGACTAGTGCGAATGTGGCTAGGGTGGTAAGGGAAGTTTTGTTGCCGATGTGTGTATGTAAACCGAAGCGAATGTTGAGTGATAATGGACCGGAGTTTGTAGGGCAGGCGTTTGAGGAAATGTTGAGTGATTGGGGCATTGAACATGTGAGAACGACGCCGTATATGCCGAGTTCGAATGGGTTAGCGGAGAGAACGATTCGGACGTTGAGTGAGATGTTACGAATGATGAGTGAAAGAGAATGATTGGGATTATTGGTTAGGAAGAGTGTTGTGGGCTTATAATATGACTGTGCATAGAGCAACTGGTATGTCTCCTTGTATGTATGTGTTGAATTTTGAGAAGTTTGTAAAACCCAGACTTGGGTTACCTGAAGGTGATAGGGACGTTTGGAGAAAGGGTAGTTTAAAGTTTGCCAGTTTTAAGGTAGGGGATAAGGTTTTGAAGGAAGTGATTGAGAAAGGTCGGTTGAACGTAAGTAAGATGAGAGAAAAGTTTGAAGGGCCGTATGTTGTAAAAAGGGTTATGTCTAATGGGGTTAGTTATGTGTTGGAGGGTGAGAACGATGGTGGTATGAAGGAGTTTCGGGCCCATCAGGTACAGTTGAGGCCGTGGAGGGAACCCCCTGGTTATCTTAGGATTCATCCTGTATATAAGTTTCTGGTGAATGAGGACGATTTGAATGAGAATGGGGATATAGTGGATGATTTATGGTTAAAGGGGAAAGAGTTAGTGTTGGTGGAAGAACTACCGAAGAAAAAGCGTAAAAGTGGATTGTCGGGTAATGTGAATAGGTTAAAGGTGTTATTTAACGATGATAATGAGAATGATGAGTATTTTTCAGGTTTTTGGTGGGACAATGGGAATAACGAGCAGAGTTTAAGGAAAAGTACCTACACAGTTTGCAAGTTTCCGTTGGATGAAAATGAGAGTGTGTTAGCAGGATTGAGAAATATTAGAGATAGAAGTGTGCATATGGAAGTGGATGATTTGAGTAAATTTTGTGTGGAATTGGATGAAGTAGTGAATGTTATAAAGGCGAATGCTAGGATGAGAGAGATCGAGAAAGAGATTGCAGAAATGTCTGAGCTATTACCTAGGGAAGGAAGTGTGAATGAAGTAGTAGAGGTATATGATGAAAGAGAGGAAGGTGGGGTGAATAAACCCAGTGAACAAGTGATGGAATATGAGAAACCGTTTACTAGGAGTAGAGGTGTTGTAAAAGAGTATGATTGGGTGATGACAACGGCGTTATAAATGGGGAGTGATTGTTGGGTTAGAATTATGAGACAAACTTAGGTAGGAGGGATGTGGGGGTTTGGCTATTTAGTTATTTTTTTTATGTCTCATAATTGTTTCTCTTTTTTTTAGGGTTTGCAAGAGGGATTGAAGAAGATGAGAGGATACGATTGCCTGAAGATACATGAAGGAGCAAATGAAGGAACACATGGATTTTTGAACTTCAACCAACAAGGAGAGTTCCCGGATATTCAGTGGGGGAATTTTATTAAAAGAGTATTAGTGCGATTTTAAAATATAAAAGATTAAAAAATGGGAGGGTATTATTTAAATTAAATTAAAATTCAATTTTATTGATTTAATTATATAAGTAAGCTTTAATTTGCTTTAATATTTTTCAGTTAAAATTGATTGATTTCAAGTACAGAGAATTTACTTTATTTGTTTTTGAATTAATTGAACTGGATTATAATTAATATATAAAGGGAATTTTTCGATTAATGGGACCGGATCTTTTACGAGGAATAGTAAACTGGATTCTGATGGATATCTCAAGGGTTTATATCGGATGGATGAAGGTGGATTCGCTTGCTAATTAGATTCTTTGGTAAGGGTAATTAATGGTTTTAATTTTTTTATTATTAATTTTTCTGGGTAATATACTTAACATAGTTGTTTTATTTCTAGGATTTCTCAAGGTCAGGGTACTACGGTTTGGAAGTTGGAATTTGGAAAAGGGAAAAGGACTAAAAAACTGGCTAATAACACTTAAACATTGGCCAGGTAGTTATAAATATGTTGTTTTGTTTTATTTACTTATTTGATTTTGTTTCTTTAGTATTTTGAAATTACATTTAATTCAATTTCATTTAATTTATTTTTAATAACTTTCTATTATTTCATTATTTGACTATTTGACTGTATTTTATAAGTTGAGTTGATTATTTCATTTAATCTTTAATTATTTTAATTCATTTAATTGCTTCAATTTAGAAGGTTCAAGAGATTTCTTTATAATTATTATTACTTTATTAACTTACTATCATTTTTTTTAATATTAAATTGTTTATTGTTTCACTGTTATGTTTTTTTTTTTGTATCATTCCAGTTTTTTTCCGGACTTGGTCTTACTGCGGATTTGGAATTCCTATATTCGGATGAATTGGTTCCTGTGATTGGGTTTGAAAGTGGATAGAGAGGATATTGGTACCGGGAACGGATCAATTTATTTGGTGTAATTCACCGATAAGATAATAAAAATTAAATTAAAGGACCCAAACCCAAATTCGACAAACCTTAAAAACAAAACTGCACTTAGAGAAATTAAAATTGGAAAATTGGAAATTATAAAACCGAGTGACGAATAGAAATTAAGAAAAAGAGAAAAACATTTACCCAATTTTGAAAAAGACAAATCAATAAAAGGAAAAAGAAAGAAAAGAAATAAAGCCTAAAACGAAACGTAACAGAAAAACTAAAAGTATATGTGTAAAATGGAAAAAGAAACAAAACAAGTAGAAAACTAAAGTGAGAGACAAATTGAAAAACAAAATTGAATATTAAACTGAAAAGAAAACGACTATTTTTGAAAGTGAAAATTAAAATATAAAATAAAACATTTTGAAAAATTGTGAAAGACATTGTGAAAACTTAGAAAAAACATTTTGATTGAAAAATTAGAAAAACTGTTAATATCATTGTGGAAAATATTAAAAACCAAAGAAAACATTTGGAAATTAAAAAACCATTTAATTAAAATTGAACATTTCTCATATATTAAATAATTTATATAAATATTTTTATTATTATTTATTTTATTTCATTTATATATGTCTGTAATTACTATGTGGTGTAGGTTTGGTGAATACTGTATAAGGGTATAAGGTAGAATATTGTGGCATATGGTAGTGGTATTTGGATATAGTGTTTTATTAATCTTAGGGTGGTATCGGTATCGGAATACAGAATAAGGTTTTTTTTGTATATCGGTATCGGGTCGGTTAGGTTTTTTTAATAAACTTAAGGGTGTATGGTGTATTTTTTTGTTTTTCCCTTCAGCTGCCCTGACAGACAGCTCACGACCAAAAATTCAAATTGTAGATCTATTATTTTTTAATTGCCGTAAACTGCTACAGACATCTGTCTGCATTAACTTCTCCAAGTAGTCCGAGGTTTTCTCCCCTTCTGAAATTCAATATGAAACGACTGGCGCAGTCCATCAAGCTAAAAAGCTATCGAATAATTGTCACAGTAGTTTGAGCAACTGAGTAAAATTGGAAGAATTAAAGCAACCAGTTTTGTTTATACCTCAGATTTTGGCAAGAAAAAGCAATATCTGCCATCTAGAAAACCGAATAGCATCTATTTTGCTCAAGTGTGTAGTAAATAATAATCTCGACCATCCTTGCAAAATGCCCCAAAACATGAAACCGATCACCTACCTAACAGCTTGAGGAACGATTCCAAAAACGACGTACTTTTCATCCCGCATCAGGTAGGAAATCCATTCGTCCAGAGCTGAACAGTATAATTAGTGGTGTGGAGAGTACAGGACTCATAAGCTTAGCTGCCTTAGCATAATCATCTCTCTGAGTTGGCAAATTTTCAGAATTTCCTAGTTCTAGATTGAGCAATAAATACAGTTTTTTTGTAAAGTAACTAATGTTAGGTTATATTTTTTATTTTGCGGGAAGCCTGCACTTTTATTATTTCTTAAAAAAGTACAGTCACACGACTTTTTGCACGTGGCAATTTCTAAATTCTGATTAAATAATTATGATAAAATATTTACTGAAAGCTGAAACAGAGTAAGAAAACATTAATGTAGCCACAAACAAAATTCAAAAATCCTAATTCAGAAATACAAATAAAAAAAATGGAAAACCCATAAAAATTTTGAACACAAACTCAGGGGCTTCCACCTTGTAGGAAATTGGAACCAAAAAATGTCCAAATTAGAGCATATTTGCTAAAATTTATAATATAATTGTTCAAACATGTAAATTCCACAACTTATTGAAAAAAACGAAAAAACCCAAATTTTTACTCGTTTTTTTCATGAAAAAGTTTTTTCGGAAAAAAAACGAGCTTGTGTTTTCCTTTCCCAACCCTAGTGGAGACCAATGCAACCATGCAGCTTCAAGAGCAGCATATAAGCGTAGGTTTACAGGTTAGTCATATTATGTTCTGATATTTAAGGAAAGAAATTCGTATCAAGGCATTATTTATAAATAAAACTGGTAGGATTATATTGCAAAAAAAAGTTCTTGCATGGCTTGAAAGCATTTTGTTGTGTTGTGACATTTCATCTATAGTAGTCACTCCTATTAGCAGTTGACTGCAACATGGGGCATTGCTGCATTCGCTTTAACACGACAAAGATGTTTTTACCATAACATTTATATTTCCAATTTTTATTTCATAAAAACAAAAGTATAAATAGTACTTACTTATTAATATGACAGTTTAAAATACTGGAATTATCTCCCTTAAATTTATATAATAGATCTCCGGACCTAACATCGTAAACTCTTAAATTTCCATCTAAACCACAACTAATGAAATGAGGTTCTTTTGGATGCCACAGAATAGATGATATGCCACAACCCTGTATTATGTTATGCCTGTTCGTCTGTAAATATTTTATATAAATATATATTATATATATATATATATATATATTATATATATATATATATATATATATATATATATATATATATATATATATATATATATATATATATATATCATATTAAATTCATGTACAGAACCCACCACGGCCCACAGAGAAGCGGCCACACTAGGTTGAATAATCAACTCCATGGGTGGGTCCTGACATATTTTAAAATGTCAAAAGAAAATTTGGATGGAGAAATAAATATTCAGTCAAAAAGGAATAAAAAGCTATATAAAAAAAATATCCTTACATTATAAATAGTCCTAATATTACATAAAATCATATGTTGTAAAGAATATTCAGTTTTTGAAGATTAGAGAAAAGAGTTACTGTTAAAGTGAGAGGATTCAGATAAGATATGGGATAACCTTTTAGGTCTTATGGACCATAAAGTAGGAAAATAACAAGGGCGAATGGGGTCCAGTTGGGGACAATCAATGAAGATAGGGTGAACAGATTGCGGGGTATGGCGACGGCAAAATTTGCAGATGGGAGGAGGGTCCCATGACATGTAGTGGCTGTGAGTGATATTGGTGTGGCCAATACGGAGACGTGCAAGTATCATCTTGTGTAAGCGCTTTCGTCGGGGAGAGGAAGACCGCTCACCAATGTTCGGCTTTATATTTCTAAGTTCCCCCTCCTCCTCGCTGATCACTCGTCCTGCACCCTTGCCAATAAGACCAGAAGCCTTGTCGGAGAGCAGGGTAATAATCAGTTAATGGGAGGCGGCCTTGTCGAATGGCATCCGGGAGGTACCTTGGTAAAGAAGAGGCGGCAATTTTGGCCTCTCTCTCAGCGATTTCGTTGCCAGTTACCCTTACGTGAGGGGCGGGGTCCAACAATTCCAACATAATATGATTTGTTTATTACGAGAGTGGAACAGCCGAAGAAATTGTTGTACAATGAATACCATGTTTTTTTAGAATAGGGGGCTTTAAGCGCGTAGAGGAAGCTGAGCGAATCTGAATAAATGACATAAGAGTGGTCTTGGTAAAGGAATAGAATTCGAGAAAGGGCAATCATTATAGCCATTAATTCTGACGTAAAAATTGAAGCATGAGGAGGAAAGGTATGGGAGAGATTGCTGTCAGGAAAGACCAGATGCACCCACACTGTCCCCTGTTTTAGAGCCGTCAGTAAACACTGGAATAAATCCACCGTAAACTACGGAATGAGAGAGGAATGATATCTTCAACATGGCATCGGGGTAGCTAGATTTGGAGAGAGAAAGGTTAGGACCAGGCAAATGGTGGGAGCAGGGAATAGCTAAGGTGTATACCCTTCGTCATAAGAGAACAGCAGCACCTTTGCAAAGGGATGTTGAGGAAGTTAAGGATGTTATAAACTGGGTTTGCAAATGGCCAGTAAGGAGAATTCTGAGGTATCTCTCGCAGAATCGGTGTTAGAGCAAATGGTATTAGGTTTGAAAGCGAAGATAACTTGTGCACATGATGTATTTCCTTCGAAGAGAGAGTGGTATTACATCGGATTCAACTTCAAGGCTCACCCGGGGGAACGATCGGAAGGCTTCAGTGGAGATACGGATCGCCTCATTTTGGATGGAATATAACAGGTATAGTAGAGTTTGGTTTCCGCAAAAATCGTTCGACTGCGGTTTCCTTGGTAAAACTGGATCATGACATCCGGGAAGCCTTCTCAACTGGTGGGAGTGTTCTTGGCATTTTTTTTTTTTTTTACCTTAAAAAAGTTTATGACCGTGGAGAACTGGGTTCTCCTTAACCTCCAATCGCTTGCTTTCCGAGGACAGCTCCATCTCTCTTTAATAAATGCCTTCTGTCAGACAGATCCATCCAGGCTTGATATTCTTCTCTTCTATCACGCCTCTTTACTTTGGTTGAAAGAGTTCCACAGGGCAGCGTTCTAAATGTATTATTATTTGCTCTCGGATTCAATGACATCGTTACTTCCATCCGAGCGATGGTCAACTTTTCTCTCTATGTTGATGACCTGGCGCTATATAATGCCGGTGGCCAGGCTGCCATTTCTTGAAAGGCAACTTCAACTAGCTATTGAGAATATTTCAATGGGGTAATTCTCATGGCTTCCATTTCTCAACCACCAAAACCTCAACAGTGCTGTTAAGGAAAAAGGGAGTCGAAGAACCTGCCACCTTCCTCCCGCGAACCTAATCTTATATTGTTCACTCATTCCTGTAACTTCACAAGTCAAATTTCTAGACCTGACATTAGATGACCACCTAACATACGCACCGCACATTAAACTTCTGAAAACGACTTGTCATCGCGTGCTTGACCTATTATGTCATCTCGCTTCAAAATCTTGGGGTGCTGATCGCAAGTCCCTAATCCGATCGAAGCTGGACGATCCGTATCTCCACTGGAGCCTTCCGATCGTCCCCCCGGGTGAGCCTTGAAGTTGAATCCGATGTGATACCACTTTCTCTTCGAAGGAAATACATCATGTGCAAAAGTTATCTTCGTTTTCAAACCCCAATACCATCTACCCAAACACCGATTCTGCGAGAGATACCTCAGAATCCTCCTTACAGGTCATTTGCAAACACAGTTTATAACAACCTTAACTTCCTCAACATCCCTATGCAAAAGGTGCTGCCGTTCTCTTATGATGAAGGGCATACACCTTGGCTATTCCCTGCTCACACCATTTGCCTGGTTCTGACATCTCTTTCCAAATCTAGCCATTCCATTGGCGTATTAAATGCATCGTTCCTGTCTCATTCCGCAGTTCACGATGGATTTACTCCAGCGTTTAATGACGGCTCTAAAACAGGGTACAGTGTGGGTTAGTCTGCTGTCTTTCCTGACCGCAACCTCTCCCACCATGCTTCAATTTTTACGGCAAAATTAATGACTATAACGATTGCCCTCTCTAGAATTCTATTCCGTAACCAAGACCACTAATGTCAATTACTCAGATTCGCTCAGCTCAGGCGGTTAAATCCCCTATTCTAAAAACACAATGGTATCCGCTGTACAACTATTTCTTCGGCTGCTCCACTCTCGTAAAAAACAAATCACACTCATCTGAATACTTTGGCCCCTGGGTATCTTTTCCAGTTCAATACAATTCAGCCAGTGTCGAAAAAAGGGGACACCTCTCAACCCTCAAACTATGATCATAGTTTAAGTTACTCTTCTTTCTAAGGTTTTTGACTTTATCATTAACAAAGATTTTTAAATATCTCAATTTTTCTAATCTTATTTTATGACTTTTGTATGAAACGCCCTACTGGTGATCTGTCTCTCCTTTCTGATTCTCGGTCCTCCGCCCTTCGACATTTCAGTCAATTTTTCGCCGTGGCGCTAGACATATTTGAAGTCTTCGATAGTCTGGTTTTGTACCAGACTATCGAAGGTTTTCAATAGGCTTTAATTTGTAATCTTTTTTTTCGGTATCTATCCTTCTCTGTGACCTCTCTGATCTCCTTTCCGGTCGTTCTATACCAGCTGTTGTAGACAGCCACCGTTCATCCTTTAAATCTATAAATGGTGGTGTTCCACAGGGTTCAGTCCTATCTCCAACTCTCTATCTATTATTCCTTCACCTAACCACTCTTACGCGGACGACTCCACCTTTCATTACTTACTTCCATTTTGAAAGCATGTCCCTTCCAATAACAATTAGCTTGCGCTAGAAGGATAGCTAGCCTTGGAGCGACTAATCAAGGTTGTTTTCAATGCCTCAAAAACTCAGTTCCTCATCTGTCTACTAGACGTAATCTGTCACACAAATGTAACATCTTCGAAAATACACAACTCAACCGTTCGTCTGTCCTTGATACTCCTGGTGTTTCCCTTTCCCATGATCTTAATTGGAAGAATCACGTTACTTCTTTCTAAACAAACTTCAAAGGGGATGGGTGTTCTGAGGAACCTTAAGAATTTCTTCAAGCCTGCCCAGTTGCATGCTCTTTACAGGGGTGTCGTTCGCCCCTGTATAGAATATGCCTCTTACATCTGGGGTGGTTCCACTCACACAGGTGGAGTCTAGAGTTTTTCGTATCAACTCTCCCGCTTTCATTCACTCTCTACCCATCAAGTTATTAAGTCACACTCTTATTATAATCGCCATAACAATGAACACTGCTCTTCTGAACCCTCCACTCGTATTCCTCCATTCAGCAGGACTCGTACGAAACACTTTTCTACACAGTTTTATCCAGGGTTGGCAATAAACCACGAATATTTGGCTATTTGACCCTTATATGAAAAATTATAAGGGTCAAATAGCCAATTAACCATACATAGCCAAAAAGCCATGGCTTTTTGCCAACCCTGGTTTCATCCTTTTTTCTATCCAACTCTCTAACCCCAGACCTAACCGTTATGCTCAATCTTACATGTAGAGACCGGTAGAGTCTGGAACACATTCCTTATATCTATTTTCCCAACTACTTGTTACTTAGCCATTTCCAAATTCCGTTGTATTGGGGTATATCGGCCTTTAAAGTGACTCTAACATTGGGAGTTTCCTCAATACCAGGTGGAAGAAATAAAAATGACCCCTACCCATTCATTGGGTGGTAGGCTTTAAATGCCCTATGAACTATGTAAAAGCGGTTGTTTTCAGTTGATCCATCAGGTCAGGTCAGGTCAGTCTGAACTGCCTGTCAAGTAAACTTGAATGATTTAAAAAAAAAAGGTCAACAGGAAAGGATTCTATACCCAAAGTCGCACGTACAACCACTCTCCAATCTCGGGCATGAGTACAACAGAGGAATTTGAAAGTTCAGAGTGAAATATTCGCTCGAGGAGAATTATAGTAGTGCTCTCCAAGGATATAAATAACAAGACGAGAGTACATATGCCAGCACGTAAGAAAGACAATAAAACTAAAGGCAATCGAAGAACAGCAAGAAGAAAACAAAAAAGGATAAGAGGCAAGAAAAAAGGAAGCATTTCACAGACACAAAGATGTATGTGCCAACTCTCCACACATACTGAATTTTCATTGAAACCCACCAACTCTGATGGATTCCATGTGGCCCTAGGGTTTATTCCACCAAGAGAGAGGCATTAAAAAAAAAATTTACCTCACCTCTGTAGATATATTCCATATTGATATCATTCCTGCCAATGTTCCGATTACAGCTAAGTCTGCATTACTTGGACAAAATGAAACGACTTCTACACTGTTGCTGAATTCTTCATCATCATTAGAATTAATTTCTGAGATTTGAGGTGGATTCAGGGGAGAAGTAAACGTATTTAAAACCTGAAGATGTATTTAATAAAAACTTTCCATTAAACTGTTATTAATATTTCTTCATCAATATCGTAAATATGATAATATTAAAAGTTTATAGAAAACAAATGAAAAAATAAATCAATGTACGTTTCATTTTGGAAATAATTATTCTAAACAAAAAAATATACCCCAACAATACATTACAACTATTAAAAAGCGATCATATTGTTTCCAATTATATGAAGCTATTAATATAATAATAATGGATATAATAATAATAATGAATGAGGTTATTAGCAAGGAGGAGGTAATGGGTAGAGTGAGAAAGTTGAAGAATGGTAAATCTGCAGGTATAGATGAAATTACTAGTGCAATGATCAAGAGCGGAGGCGAGATGGTGATTGATTGGATTTGGAAGTTGTGTAATAAAGCGTTTATGGAGGGTATAGTTCCAAGGGATTGGAGGAGAGCGGTAATAGTACCCTTATATAAGGGTAAGGGAGAAAAGGGGAACTGTAGAAATTATAGGGGAATAAGTTTATTGAGTGTTGTAGGGAAGGTATATGCTGGTATTTTGGTCGAAATAGTGCGTCGAGTGACTGAGGGACTGATTGGTGAAGAACAAGGTGTGTTTAGGAGTGGTAGAGGATGTGTGGATCAAATCTTTACATTGAAACAAATGATTGAGAAAATGAGGGAGAAAAAGAATAAATTATATTTAGGTTTTATGGATTTACAACAGGCGTATGATAGAGTTAATAGGGAAGGCTTTAATGGCAGGTGTTAGTGATATATGTATTGGTGGTAGCCTTCTGAATGGAATCAAAAGTATGTATGACGATATGAAGCGTGTGTAAGAATAATGTGGTCAATCGGTGAATTGGTTTAAGGGTTAATAGCGGATGAGACAGGTTGTGTTAATGTCTCCTTGGCTATTGATTTGTATATGGATGGGGTATGAAAGAATTCGAGGTGGGGATGGCGGAAATGGTGTTTAGAATGATGGAGAATGGAGATGAGTGGAGGGTGCCCACCTATTTATTATATGGCGGATGATTTGGTTCTGTGTGGCGAATCTGAAGAGAGTTTGAGAGGATTGGTAGAGAGATTTGGCAGGGTATGTAAAAGGAGGGGTTTGAAAGTAAACGTAGATAAGAGTAAGGAAATGGTTAGAGCGAGGAAACTCCTCAGTGTGAAGTTTATGTTAGATGGTGAGCAGCTTGGAACAATGTCTGAGTTTAAATATGTTAGGGTATGTGTTGGATGAGAAGGGAACGGATTGATGCAGAGTGTAGTAGGAAATTGGTGAATGGGCAGAAAGGTTGTTGGTGCAATTAAATCGTTGGTGAATGTAAAGGGACTAAGTCCTTGAGTGCGCTAGAGTCTTCCATGAGGGTATTTGTTACTGTGTTATTGTATGGTAGTGAGACTATGGTCTGGAATAAGAAGTATAGATCTAAAGTTCAATGTGTTCAGATGGACAATCTTAGGGGCATGCTAGGTGTGAGAAGAATTAATAAAATGAGGAATGAACGTATTAGAGAGTTGTGTGGTGTGAAGAAAGGGGTAAATGAGAGAATAAAGGAAATATGTTGAGATGGTTTGGTCATGTGGAAAGGATGAATGATAGTCGGTTGGTTAAGCGGATGTATAGTGGAGAGTGTGTTGGGAACCGACCGGCTGGGAGACCGAAGAGAAAGTGGATTGAGTCGGTGAACGAATGTCTGAAGGAGTGAAATGTGAGTTTGGCAGAGGCGAGAATAAAGGTGCATGATAGGAGAGAATGGCGGGGTTTTGTATGGGGGCATGGTTGTGGCCCACCTGGGCCAAGGGATGAACCCTTACATTGACGATTTACCATAGTGAGGGTCCCTTGGCGGTCCCATGAAGCTCTAGGGTGGAATTTTCTGTCTGTGAGAGTTTTTTAACTAATTAATGGTAGCAGAGGGGGCGGTAAGGCTGGGCTTTCTTTTCGACTTTTGTCATATTCTCCTACTGCTTTTCTTTTCCGATGCTTGTAGCGCACCTTACTCCCAATCTTGGGGAAAAAAAGGTAGATAAAGAAAGAAAGAAAGAATAATGGATATTTGATTTGCAAATACCTTTCCTGTATTTGAGCTTAATAATTTTGAAGTTTCATCCATTGACCCAGAGAGTATTAAAACATTGTTGAGATGCGTCGAAAGAGATGTTGTTGCGTTATTGCGAGGACTGATTGGAAAGGAAGGGCTTTGCAGATTGTCTTCAAGTCAATTACTCTAACTGAACCATCGCAAACCAGAACAAAGTCTTTTACCTAGAATAAGACATCTCAGTTTAGTAACCATTTGATAAATATAACTAAAAAAGTTAATTAAAAATAAAAAAATAAAAATACTAGGTA
The DNA here is from genome assembly GCA_015478945.1 of Trachelipus rathkii. Classification (NCBI taxonomy): domain Eukaryota; kingdom Metazoa; phylum Arthropoda; class Malacostraca; order Isopoda; family Trachelipodidae; genus Trachelipus; species Trachelipus rathkii. Next base: position 8,888 of record JABUQX010068705.1, on the reverse strand, counting down.
CCATCATCTTGTTTAGGACTCACACATTCTAACTAACACCTGAATGGAAGATCTTTTGTATCTCCCTTTGGGCACAAGCCAATCCAAATATCTCCAGTTTTTTTAGCCAGCAAAAAGGACGTTTGAGAACGGGTGCCACCTATCATCCACTAACAATAAACAAACCAAGTCCTTAATGAAGTCTTCGTTTAAAATTTCTCACTGCTTCAAGTGAATAATTTTCAACCTTAAATATATATTTTCGTTGTGTTAAATCATTTTTGGCTTGACGCATATAAACATACTAACTACTACTACTACTACTACTACTACTACTACTAATAATAATATAATAATAATAACTATACTACTACTACATATATTTTTTTTTACAATTGTCACATTGCTCACGGGCGGGAGCCTATTCAAGGAGGAGTGTTGACATTTTTCGTATTCTTACGTACTATTGTAAATTACGCATATTATCATAGATGCAAGCTTTAATGTGAGGGAGATTAAATTCGGCAGGAAACACCGAAGATGGAAAAGAATTCCACATAACAGAGGTGTCTGTATAGAATGAAGTACCGCAAGGAACTAGCTGGGGTTACCATATCACAACAAATATCATGCGCAGACAGCAACACCTCTTGTGGCTACGTGGGGCGTCGTAAAACAGGGTTCACACACTGACATTTTGAATATGAATTCGCCTGACTTTCCCTGACCAAATCCGCAAATTTCCCTGACCAGCGTGTTTGTTATTTTTGACGTCTACAATATTTATTAATCTTTATTGGCAGCCTTTATTAACTCTGTCTCATACACTGCTATCTAAAACAATTTTACTAAATGTTTCATTCTCATGGATGAAGTCTAAAAAATTTTTTTTTTTTTTTTTTTAGTTATCAGCCTATACCTTCCCCATAGTTCCAACGCACTCCTTTTTATTTTTTCCAAAAAGTAAAGTTTTATTTATACAAAAAGAAAAATAAAAGCCTACATTAATAGCCTTAGGGAATAACGTCCACTGTGGATCACAAAAGTTCTAAAATGGAGAGATTTAGGTTTCACCTTTTTCTCCAAGACATCTGAATTTTTGATTTTATAGCGTCTTCTTCTGTCAAAGCTTTCAGTTTTAAAATCTTTCTCTGCTCTTCAAGTTTATAGATCTGTATGGATAATTTTCTTTTTTCAACCTTTTTATTCTCTTCTTTTTGGTTCTGTTTTAGCTCTTTGAGATGTTCTTTATTAATCTGCCTATGGGCAGCTCTTACATTTGTCAAATTTTTTTGATGATGGGAACTTTATGAATACTTTCATGAGATCTTATAGCATTGTGCACTGTTCTTTGAGAATCAGACTATGTACTTTCAGATTCCTCCACTAAAATTGCTTAATTTAATAGAAAACCCTCCTTCCACTGTCGCATTTTCATGCAAAAATATCAGTCCTATTTTAATAATTTGCCACAATTCCACCTAACATTGATTCCCAGGTACTCTAGAAAGAAAACTAAATCAAGTCTCTTAGAAAAAAGACAATCACATCCAAAAATATTTTTAAAAATTTTAATTCAAGGGTAGAATGAGCTTCACTGCAAAGTAGAGTGTATTGTGGCTTTTGCTTTCTAGAAAAATAGGGAGCAAATCCATGGTTAATCACATATTTACATTTCATCAGCCCCATTTTAAAATTTGAAGTACCGCCCTATCTGGAAACATTAATTTAAAAGTTCCCTATATATTGCACACGAGTTTAAAGACATTTTATCATCCAACTCACCTTTAATGCCCATAGTATATCAGATCTTGTAACATCATCTTAATGCAGAAAAGATGAAACTGGATTGAATAAACTGCGTTTTGGTTGGTTATTAATAGAAACACTCAGGGTCATTTACATCCGGTTGAGTATGATTAGAAGTTGATGGAATGGCATAATTTTCCAGTGCACAAAACTTTCATTACATATTTGTATTATTAAAATCATAACGAAAGTATTTAATGATTCTTGACTCCTGCTGAGTTTTTGTGAATTAAATTCAAATGAGTTTTTCCTCTTGACTGGAAACTTCGGCCTTGGTTTGCGTCCCATGTTAGATAGATCAAAGTTTTTTTACATACTTTACAGTATGGCTTGGAACTATCAGGTCCTTTACCCAACCACCTGATAAACTGTGGAGCTCAGTTTTGAACATCCACACAATGGTCGTTAAAGTTAGTTTTTTTTTTGTTTGAAGTCATTTTATAAATAAATAATAAATAACCTGTTTACTCCAGAAAAATCCAAAATCACTTCGTCAAACCTCAAAAAAAAAAAAAAAAAAAACACCTCAAAAAGTATAAATACCTAAAAAGAAAAAAGATATAAACAGATTAAGTCATAGTCCATCCAGTCCTTAATAACAACATCCATTCCAATCACCTCAATCGAAAGGATGAAACTTGGAACAACCTCTAAGAACAGAATAGGAAGGATAGTAGGTAATAGTGAACTAAAAATAGAAAGAAATAGGATAGAAGTAGATTTATGGAATGTCATTCCTCGCCCATTCTTTTCTTTAACATTACAAATTTTACATCTCCTTCAATAATTATTCAGTAAGAAAAAAATATATCAAATATGCAACTTGGTCCATGGATCATTCTTCAAATATTTTTTTTGAAATTTTAAAATTTCCTATCTTTCTTATCATCTTTTGAATTTGAGTTCCCTGACTTTCCCTGACCAATTTTTTTTCCCCTGACTTTCCGCTGATCTTTCAAGAAGTGTGAACCTGTAAAGGTGTGTCGCGACGTGACAAGTTCTCGAGCACCTGCCGCCTGCGGTTACCTATAAAAAAAAGAGATAAAGCACCAACATTGCGACGCAAAGATAGAGGGTCAAGGGAACGTGGACAGTTACGGAACCAGTTTATAATAAGTCTTTTGGCCTTTTGACTCGACCCTGTCCAAAAGCCGGGTGATACCAGAGCCCCCCCCCCCAGATATGGGAGCAGTACTCATACAAGGGCGGATGAGGCCCTTGTACAGCTGGAGTAACTAAGAAGAGGAAAAAAAAGTCTCGCAGTCTAAACAGAATTCCATTTCTTTGAGGCCGCCCTAGCCAACCGTTTGTGATGTGAGGTTTCCAGACATTTTTTTGTTTATATGTTAAGGCCAAGGATGTTATATTGTCAACAGGAGAGACGGAAGAACGTCGAAAGAGATAGGAAAGTTGGAAGGTGTTTTTAGAAGAAAGGGAGATTTATAGAAGTTGGTTTTTTAAAGAATTAAATTTCACAAGGTTGAGACGACCCCACCAGGAAAATCTATCCAGAATCTGTGAGAATAGAATCGGAAAGATTAAGACGAGGGCAATTCTAGAAGTAAATAGAGGGAGCAGAATTGAAATTGAGTTGAAGAAATGAAGGGTCGAGTCATCGGCAATAGAGTGGATAGAGTTAGATGTTGCAAGTGAGAAGATCATTAATGAAAAGTAAGATAAAGTTGGAGATAAGACAGAACGCCTGAGATACCACAATTGACAGAAAAGGAAGAAGTCGCCCCGTCAACAACAGCTGATATTGAGCAATTTGAGAGAAAAGCTAGCATAAGTAAGCAAAGAGAAGGAGGGAAACCCAAAGGAGGAGCTAAGAGAGCAGTGACGCGTGCCATATACCCGGTCAATGCTTTGGATATGTCAGCGCCACCACGCAAGTCTCCTGCCCCGTAGTTCCTAAGGGCGGAACACCATAAATCAGTAAGATAGAAAGTATATCGCCAGTAGACCTCGAGCGCCAAAGCCGTACTGCGATCGAAAAGAGTGAATGAGAATTCCAGATATCTAGAATGGAAGATTTGAAGAAGGGTTTCAATAGTACACTCTTGATAGAATACAAGTGAGAGCTATAGGCGATAGTTAGAAGGATCAGAGCGGTCCTTTTTTTTGGAACCGGTTGGACATGTGCGTGCTTCCCAACACTGAGGGCCAGTATTAGTATTGAGACATAGAGAAATAGTTGAACGAGGAAGGGCCAGCACGGAAGCACACTCCCATCAAAACACGGGAGGAATGCCATTCGGGCCACCCGCCTTCCAAACGTTCATAGATTTCAGGAGCCCATGCACCCGATCAAATGTAATCACAGGCAAAGGCATAGGACACCTGAGAGAAGAAGGAGGAGGAAGAGGAATGCCAGAATCATCCAGGGTTGAGTTAGAGGAAAATAGTAGGCCGAAGAGATTGGCCTTTTCAGTTGGAGAATTAGCAACAGAACCATCAGAATGAATGAGAGGAGGAAAGGCAGATTTACAGAAGTTGTAAGAGATGTTTTTGGCAAGAGGCCAGAAAGATTTGTCAGTAGGAGATCCAAGGAGGTTAGCGCACTTTCGTTTGATGAAAGCCCGCTTTGCTCGTCGAAGAGTATCTCTGCAACGATTTCTAGCCGAATGAAAATTTAGCAAGAGTGATAGGAGACGAGAATTTTTCCACTCCCGATACGCACTGTCTCTAGCCTGAATGAATAAAGAACAAGTACAATCGAACCATGTATTTTGAGAAGAGAAAGATTTATCGAAGAAGGAATGAACTTGTTCATACCATCAACGATTACAGCTCCCACCTTATCGGCAGAAGCCGAAGCGTCACCAGAGTCAAAGCAGTCATTCCAATTACAGTTAGCGTAGAAGGCCCCTCAATCGGCCCGATCAAAGTGCCAGAAAAAAACGCACAGGGCAGGATGGAGCTGTTGGAGAGAGGGTATTAAAATTAAGAGATATAAGGTTGTGGTCAGATTTACCATAGGAGCGAAGGTGGTGATTTATAGAGAGAAGGACTAGTGGTGAAACATAGGTCAGTGTGTTCAAAGAATTGGTTGGGATGATCCGGCAATGTGTGTGGGTTCTTTTTATTAGTTGCTCCCAGATCGTTTGAGAATACTAAATGATTCGGCCTCCTCCCCACCTAAATCAGTATGAGAGGACCCCAACCATTCAGTGTTGTGTACATTGAAATCCCCTAAATAGAGGACCTCAGTATTTGGATGAGAAGATATGTCTCGTGAGAAGTAGTAAGATATTCAAAAAAGGCGTGAAAATCTGTTCTGTTAGGAGAACAGTAGCAGAAGCACAAGATTATTGAAGTAGAAGGAAGAAAGATTTTAAGCCACAGAACATCGAAGTTAGAGAACCTCGAGATCTCGACGTGTTACAGGAGTGTTTATGTTTACATAGGCACATACTCCACCCTTTAGACGGAAATTATGAAATAAGTTATAGTTGAATACATTAAACGAGTTAGAGGATGAATTCTTAGCCATCTGTGTTTCAGACAAGAGCAAAAGGTTAGAGTTAGAGAGGTGATATTTCACGGATGCAGAGTTAGAGTTTAAGCCGCGGATGTTAGTAACAGTCTATAGACAAGCGCCTGCGCCTGCGCAAATCTGCCATCACACACGCACACACAACCACACAAAAACAAAAACAACAAAGACAAACAGACAAATATATATATATATATATATATATATATATTATATAATATATATATACTATATATATATATATATATAATATATATATATATATATATACTATTATAATATATATATATATATAATATATATATATATATATATATATTATATTATTACGGTATATTATTATATATATATATATATATATATTATATATTATATATATATATATTATTATATATTTATATATATATATATAATATATATATATATATATATATATATATATATATATATATATATATATTATATATATATATATATACGGTATATATATATATATATATATATATATATATATATTATATATAATATATATATATATATATATATATATATATATATATATTATATTATATATATTCTATATATATATATATATATATATATATATATATATATATATATACTTTATATATATATATATATATATATATATATATATATATATATATATATATATAATATATATATATATATATATATAATATATATATATATATATATATATATATATATATATAAATATATCTTTTCTTTCTTTAGCCTACCTCTTTTTCCCAAGACTGGGAGTAAGGTGTGCTACAAGCACCGGAAAAGAAAAGTAGTAGGAGAATATGACAAATGTCGAAAGAAAGCCCAGCCTTACCGCCCCTCTGTACCATTAATTAGTGAGAATGGCACAGACAGAAAATCCACCCTAGAGCTTCTGGGACCGCGACGGACCCTCACTATGGTAAATCGTCATGTAAGGGTTCATCCTTGGCCGCAGGTGGGCCACAACATGCCCCCATACAAAACCCCGCAACTTCTTCTCCTATCATGCACCTTACTTCCGGCTCTGTCAAACTCACATTTCTCTCCTTCAGACATTCGTTCACGGACTCATCCACTTTTTCTCTGGTCTCCCAGCCGGTCGTTTCCCAACACACTCACCACTATACATCCGCTTAAACCAACCGACTATCATTTCCATCCTTTCCACATGACAACCATCTCACATACTTTCAATTATTCTCATCATTTTAACCCTTTCTTCAACACCACACGCACTCTCTAATAAGTTTACTTCCTCCACTTTATTAATTCTTCTCACACCTCAGCACACCCTTAAGATTGTCCATCTGAAACATTGAACTTTAGATCTATACTTCTTATTCCCAACCATAGTCTCACTACCATACAATAACACAGGTAACAACATACCTCATGTAAGACCTAGCACACTCAAGACTTGTCCCTTTGCATTCCACCAACGATTTAAATTGCACCAGCCACCTTCCTGCCATTCACAACTTTCTACTACACTCTGCATCGTCGGTTCCCTTCTCATCCATAATATACCCTTACATATATAACTCAGACACTTGTTCGGCACATGCTCACCCTCTAACATAACTTCACACTGAGGAGTGTCCTCACTCACAACCATAACCTTACTCTTATCCACGTTACTTTCAAGCCCCTCCTTTTCACAACCCTGCCAAATTCTCTACCAATCCTCTCAAACTCTCTTAGATTCGCCACACAAAACCAAATCATCGGCATATAATAGGTAGGGCAACCTCTACTCTCTTCCCATTCCCCACCATTCTAACACCATTTCCCTGCATCCCCACCTCGAATTCTTTCATAACCCCATCCATATACAAATTGAATAACCAAGGAGACATAACACACCCTGTCTTACTCCGCTATTTAATCCTAAAACCAATCACCATTGACACCATTTATTCTTACCACACGCTTCACTATCGTCATATCTACTTTTGATTCCATCAGAAGCCTACCACCAACAATATTTTCCTAACACCTGCCATAACGCTTCCTATTAACTCTATCATACGCCTTTTGCAAATCCATAAAACCTAAAATACAATTTATTCTCTTCTCCCTCATTTTCTCATCATTTGTTTCCCATGTAAAAGATTTGATCCACGACATCCTCTACCACTCTAAACGCACTTCTTCTTCGCACGCATCAGTCCTTCATGTTCACTCGACCGCACTCTTTCGAACCAAAATACAGCCATATACCTTCCTACAACACTCAGTAACTTTTCCCCTATAATTTCTCAGTTCCCCTTTTTCTCCTTACCTATATAAGGGTATATTACCGCTCTCCTCCAATCCCTTGGAACCTTATTCCCTCTATAAACGCTTTATTACACAACTTCAATCCAATCAATCACCATTCTCGCTCCGTTCTTGATCATTTCACCAGTAATTTCATGCTATACCCTGCGAATTTACCATTCCTCAACTTTTTCACTCTACTCATTACCATCCTGCCTTACTAAATAACCTCAATCCCAACAGCCTATTTCCTTCTCTTGCACCATCAAACGCCACACACTTCAACTATCACCTCTTCATTACTGTTAATCATTATACCAGATTCTCGAATGTGTTCTTTCCACACTTCCTCTCACACCTACTTATCAGTTTTACAAACACATCCCTATTCATTATCTCTAAGCAGATCCCTTATTTCTCATTCTTAACCTTTCGCGCTTCCCTTCCAGAAGAGCTTCTATTCCCTTGTAAAGTCCCCATTCATCCTCCTTCCAACTGTTCATTTTACCTCTTGTTTTCTCCTACTTATACACCTTTTAGTATTTCTTTTTCCTCCTTAATATAATTCCAAGCATCTTTCTTTTGGGTCTTCATCATTTGCTTTTAGTAAATATTCAACCACGCTTCTTTATTTTACCTAACCGCTTTCATCACCTCTCCATTCCACCCATTCACTGTTAACATTCTACTTCCTACTTTAGCACATCCCATACTTCTCTTTGCACTACTAAAAATTGCTTCCTCATTTGCCCCCCAGATTTGTTCACGTATCAACTTGTTCACATTCACCGATTTACTTGCGAGCGTTCTTACATACTTTATCCTTATTGTCTGCTCACTTAACTTCTCATCTTATTTTACCTACTTCCTTTTGTATCACCTTCCTCTCCATCCAAGCCCCCAACTAACTTAATTTTATAGAACAACAATAATGATCCGATAATCCCATTCCTAAACCCCTAACTGATTTTAACATCCAACACATACTTCAACATCTCCTTCTTCACCAACCTAATATATCATACTTTTCACTTCGATACATTCTCTACCTAACCAACTCTAGTATACTTAGGATACTCTTGTGTTTAAAGAAAGTATTACTTTACACCATACCTCTCCTCTTCACAGATAATCCATCACCTTCCTAACCATTTCTCTTTCTCCACCGCCACCCTAAAACGCACCTGTTATACATCCCTTTTTTAATCACCTATCCTAACCATTCAGGTCCCCCAAAATATCAATCTGAAGCTCCTACTCACCATCCAAACATCATTCAGATTATCCCAAAAATCGTACTCTCTTCAACGTTTCC
>JABUQX010068704.1:60000-83734 GCA_015478945.1 Trachelipus rathkii | reverse complement strand
CTTGTTTCCGTATCATCAGCATCATCCTTTCTACCAGTTGCCATGACAACATTATGACTAGGTCATCTTATTTTAGTTAATAAGAACAGGGAATACATGTTACTTTATAGACACTTACCCTCCCTTCTCTTCCCACTAGTATAAACTTGTCAACTACTTCAGCAAATTTTAAATATTTTAAACCATTTTCAATGTACTTGAAATTAATTTACATGGAGCTACAACTATTACTACTATAAATATATATAGATATATATATATATATATAATATATATATAATATCATGTTTGATGTATATTATATATATAGCGATACTATAATTATAGTATAATTTAGTGTGTTTGTGTTGATAGTGTGACCGCTGACACATATCATTAGCGCACGGTTGTAAGGATATTTCAAGTTAATTGTACGGGCTTTACATTTTCAACATTATTTTCATACAGGTGTTTCTCTTCTCATAGTACTGCATAATACTATCAAGTACTAAACTGAAATAATAATTACAATTCTGGTGTTGTAGGACACACTAACAGTGTCAGTTATGATAAGCTTGTCTATAAGTATACTTAACTCAAATCTTATCATAAACCTTTGAGAGAGTGTTGCTTGAAACCCGAGAAACCGAAAAACTGTAGACTATGTCATCAAAGTATATATACCCCGGGCTGTTTTTTTTTTTCCGCTTCTCTAGACATTCATAGTCATATGCTAGCGAAAATAGTATTTGGCTAATTATGTTAGTTACAAGTGGCCTCGTATGATATTAGACAGAGTCATCCTATAATAAAAAATTCAACTCTCAATGCACCACTGCAGTTAGTCCCCTGATCCCGATAAATCGCACTCATCGCCGTTATTCGCCACTCGTCGTCTCCACTCACTTCCTGCCAACGCTTTATAATAACTCTCGATCGCATCTTAATTCCTATTGCATACCATCTTTATAGCATCTCTAAAAAAACTGAAAGGTCAATAAGTGAACTAAAATATTAATTAACTAATGCATCCAATTCTCTATAGGCCAAAAAAATGTCTAAATAGCTCCATGAAAGTTAAATATCTAATATGTCACAATAAGAGCTAAGTTTTACTATATATCATCAAAGTACTAAAGGAGCTCATCTAGAATCTTTTTATCGTACATTTATCTCACTACAAAAGAGTGAGGATAGCGGACTGATAGATACAAAGAACACTCTACCATGTCTAGGCTGTGTGAGATGGCCTCAACCAAATCGTATCATATGAGTTAGGATCAATCTAAAGATTTTGTATACCTCGAGCATCTTGATGAATAACCACAGTAACCAAGGTTAAGCCGAATAACGAGGGCTTAGGACCCTACTTATCTTCGGGTTTCCGGTGTTTTGTAAGAAAAAATTATATCACCTGTAAATGTGGTATACCATAAAAAATACTTACTGTATGATATATTCTCTCTAAAGACAGGAAATTAGAGTATCACATTGAAAAGTAAAATTTAAAATATTTCACATACTACATGGTAGTAGCCCCTAAAGGAAGGACAAAATATTACCGTGGGCCAAAATTGAATCCTCAATATTATATATATATAGGTTATCTAGCTAATATAGTAGTATGTAACTAGTGATTCTAAATCATATATAAATATATAATATAATTATATAACTAATATATATAGGTGATATATAAGACTATAAATATATCATAATAATATTTAATAAGTGATATATGATATTCCGGGAGGATCCCAGTCCATTGAACTATAAATGGCAATAGCCCTATAAGGTCTCACTCTTTAGAGTAGAGGTATTTTAAGTCACAATGGGCGAGAATAGAAAAATTGATATCATTCTGAAGTTTTGATCATTGGAAAAATCTAATAATCGAAAAGGATTATATACCTAATTCGCTGCCAACACTCTAGTTATTCTTAGTTAAATAAGAGAACAAAAATATATAAAAGTATGTAGTTTAACCCTGCTCACGGTAGAACAGAAGAAGAAACGTCTAAAAAAGATTAGGCCGAGACCGCCTAGAGCAACTTTTGTGTTTTGTGTCGTACCTTCGTAAAATAATTCGCATTAGGCGGTCATGAGATATGGGGGTGAAATGTGGAGAATATAGCCGTGGTAGGTTCGGTGTGTAATAGAAATACGACTTGCTGTTCACATAAACATCCCAGCACTTATAGCACTGCTGGGCCTCCGTGGGGGGAAGACGTTATTGCGCTGGTAGTAAGACGCTTTAAACGCTGCGTGTTCTTGTACCGTTTATGTTTTTCTCTGTGCTATATATCTACGACGGATACCCGCCACCCTTTTTGTTTGCTAAGTTGCAATTGTGTAGTGCAATGCTCGGCCGACGCATCCTGGGTGCAGGTGCGGTGCGTGGTGTGCGCTTATTTTTGACTGCGGACGGTGCTGTTATCTAAAAGGTGATGTATAGGTGGGCCGTTGCAGTAACATAATTTCAGTGACCCGGTGCGGTAGCGATTGTGTTACACTCAATAATAAGAGAGTAGTATGTAATGCGGTGTTCGAAAGCGCAATGCGGCGATCGCAACATAGTAGCGTTCTCGACAGGAGTGCGGATTGTGATAGCAAGTTGCTCTAATACAAATATTATATATGTACGGGTGCGCTGGCGTCTAGAACTAAATATTACTTATAGGCGTTCTCAAAAAAATTAGGTGTTCTCTCAAAAAAAATTAGGGTTCTCAAAAAAAATTAGGGTTTCTCAAAAAAATACCGTTGGCCAAAAAAAAAATGACCCATGGAAGATCAAAGGGTTGGTCGAAAAAAAAGAGGGTTAAAGGACCCGGCGCGAGAAGAAGTGCGAAGGCCCAAAAAGGTCCGAAAGGTCAGGTAAAAAAAATTTGGGCTGGTGCAACAAAAAAGGGTCGACCCGACGATCAACTACTCTCGCTTATAAAGGGTTCAATCCAAAAGAGGTTAAAAAATTCGGGCTCAAAAAGGTCCTCAGGGTAGGTTCCTGGCTCTGTGTTCAAAATGAAAAAAAACCCCAAACCCCCAACCCCCCAAAACGTGCAAAATCTGTGCCCCGTACATCTATTACGAGGTTGTGCTCGTGTGGCGTTACAAAAATATATATTTTTTGAGGTGCGGTGCGTAGGTGAACATAATCTCAGTGACTTTGCATACTCTAATGCGGTGCGGTACCAAAATTCCGATGCTCAACCAACTATATATATAATATATATAATATATATATATTAATATATATAATAATATATGATATATATATATAATATAATATATTATTATAATTATATTTAAATAATATATATAGATTATAATAAATTAATAATATATATATATATAATGATATATATATACTTAATATATATATAGTAATATATACTATTAATACTAAAAATGTTATGATATAATCATTCATTATTTGGAGGGAATTCATAACGAATCCTCAGACAGTGAAAGTGAGGATGACGTGGAATATGACTCCGTAGAGAGATGAGGATTGTTTAGATTAAAATATGCGGAATAGTTTTGGAATGATGAATATGAACAAAGGAAAAGAGAGTATGATTCTTACTCTCAAGAAAAATTAGAAGAATGGTTGAGATTATGAACGATGAAGGATTTGAGAAGTACCTTCGTATCACTTCATAGGTTATATTGAATCCTGTGGAGCTAACCCTTACCAACCCCTATATAATATATTAATATATATATAATATAATATATCAATATATATATTATATATTATATTAAATATATATTAATATATTATATATATATATATATATATATATATATAATATAATATATATGATATATATAATATTAATATATATATATATAAGAAACTATATATATATTTGTTTATACCTTGGATACCTATACCCCCTAGAAATAAATACCTAATACATCACACTATTGTGTTGCATATGCTACGTACATGATAATATATTCATTTCTAAACATAAAAAAGATTAAGAGTACTCACTTTTCATTTCATTATCTTGGGAGCTAATAGAGTTACTAATAAATTGGCTCGATGTGGATAGAAATTCCGATTGAATTCTACACATTTTGTTGTTTATTTTGATCATAAAATAATTTAATTAAAAAAAGTTTTATGTTTTTCTTTTAATTATATATATTTAATAAAAAATATGGTGTGTTATTTTTGGGGGTATTTACGGGGTTATAATAAAAAAGTAACTGTGGTTTTTATAAAAGGTTTTAAATAAAAATTTTTGTTTTCTAGGTGAATAAAGTTTGTCTCAGTTCTAACTCCCTCGTGAGCATATATGCATCAAATTAAATAATTCCAGTACAATAACCTAGTTTATACATAAAAATAAGAGTGAGTTTAAATAAAATTAAATGAGTTAAGGCTAAGCTCACCGTTTGTAGAAAATAATATAATTTGACCAACGTATCTACCAATCATATATGTGATTTGTATAAAGGAGGGTCATTCTACCTGAGTCAGAGTTAAAGGTTAAGGCAACATGTAACAATTTTTTGTGCAGAGAGGAGCCTTAAATACATAAATTAAATTCTGGTATGAAGGCTCAATTATATTCTAATAAGGACATAAGAACATAAATTCATTAAGAATATGGATATATTAGTAACATATGAATCCTATCTTGTATAATTCTCTACACAGTGAATATGTTTAGATTAACAATCGTATATCTGCTAAATAACTTTTTCGTTTATTTTCACTACAATTACACTATAACTTAAAGCAGGATTAAAATTTATATTGTTTGATACATGAAACGAAGATGGCGGACCGCGCTAAGAGCGAGTAGCGAGAGCGGTGTTGCGAGTGTGAGAGCGAAGAGAGCAACAGATACATAGCATAGATTTGTGATTAGAAATATTACATGCGACAAACAGCGATTTAAGCTCTTTCTAATATAAAGTAATGAAAGGACCGGAAATTCATATATTTTTATGATTAACCGTCCGATTATGAAGGTAGTTCTATCTTTGAAACTCAGAAATATATATTTTATTAATTTTAAAATGTGATAGTAACGATTTCAGTAGTATCAGTTTCTTAACACCAAATACATCTTGAGAGATTAAACAATTTCATTATACTGCTCGTTTTATAGCTCGATACAATATATAAATCATGACATCAAATAGACAATCAATTCTGCGATTTCCATGATAGAAATTTCATCATTCGAACTCGATGAGATCTGAATCCTGAGATTTTGATACTGAAGATTCTTTCTTGTCAACTATATAATATTCCTCTATCAACATATAATCTATTAATACTATATACTGAAACAAAGTCACTTTCAAATGCACTCGTAATAATATTTTAGTATTTTAATAGTATGAATCATTCATTATATAGCACTATAGTACATTATAACTAAATACACCATTATAGTATATATATTATTTATATAAATATAATAATATTAAGTAATTTATTTTCACTATATATATATATACGTAAATATATATAATATAACCTGACTTAACTTTATACTCGCTTTTGGCTAAGTCTGGAAACTATTATACTATATATAATATAGTGATATATACTATATATTTATATTATCTATATATATATACTATATATATATATATATACTATCATATATATATTATAATTAGATATTAATATATAATAGTACTAATAAATATAATTATTTCATATCATTAAATATCATATATTTATACTTAACATTATTACATAAGGTAGTAAAGATACACTCACTAGATATTCTGTAATTAGTGGAGTAAATTATTGAAAATCTTCCATTTTTGATTTATCATTATATATATATGTTATAATTGAGAGATATGTATATTAACTGATAAGCCGCCGCGTTGAGTTTTTCATAGTCCTAGGGTTGATGGGTCTTTTCTTTACCTCTTGAGTATTATAGAGGGTTAACTCAATACCCCGAGAGCTTAAGCTAAATTCTTGATTTATACGCCCTTTTGACGCTGTGCAATTGCGCAGAAAGAATCGATATCTAGGCCTTAACCGGCATCCCAATATCTCCGTATACCAGATATTCCGATTGTTTATTATTATTAATAGGTATATTTCCCATTATTAAAATATTATCATAATAAGTAGTTAATGTTTCTTCGCATTATTATTATTCATTAATTATTTATGTATTATTATTTATATAAGTTATTATATGATTATTACTATTATTATGATTATTATTATATATGATTATTTATTATATTATTATTAGGTGATTTAGTTATTTCGTATAAATCTTTATTCGTACCCATTTATATTTTATTCGGCAAGGAATCGTTATATTTACACGCTATGATCCCTGCACTGCACTGTCTACAATTCCTTCTGTGTTACTAGTACTAACTAATAGTTATGCGAGTGTCTGACTCTCTCGGCTTACTAAAGCTGAGTGGGAGCTCTCCCGAGCATTGACTGTTTACTAATCGTTGTAGACGATACTACGTACCACCTGCGTTCCCCAGACATTAACTGGGTGTGACGCTGCCCTCCTTAAAAATCGATAAATGTAATGATAAGAAGATAGTGATATGAAGAATTATTTGGAGAGTGAGGGATTCAGAGTGGTGATTATCTAGAAAGACTTGATATCGGAATTTAGAGGAGTGAAAATGACACCGGGTGCTGACGTTTCAGGTCTCCTCCGAAGTGCTGGTTTAGTAACACATTTGTAGTTTAAATTAATATCAGATATATTGTGTGTCTTTATATATATTGTTTAATTGCAAAAATATAGATCTCAGAATAAAAATGTAGTTATATAGAGTTCGAGTAAAGTTGTGGTGGGGCCAAGAGTGTGAGGATGTCTTAAAGAAATAGAATAGGATATGAGGTTCTAGTAATAGGAAGGCTGAATAATTTGATATGTATGTGTATAGTAAATGAGGTAAGTAAAGAGAGTTCATGAATCTTTGTAGAGTTTGCGTTGGCAACGCACGCTAGGTGCTGGCTCTGTGTTTTTGTTTTTATAGTATAATAATTATTTATGTATTAATAATACTAAATTATTGGCTGTTAAAATTAATATGTTTATAAGGATGGTAGATTCTATCGGAATATGATAGGTATTTATAACGTCTCCACCTCTTGCTGATTACGTTTATTCCGTCAGCAGTGCACTCACAGGCTGGCGCGTTCCAGCGCGCCTCACACATGAGCTAACGCTCACCGCGGCTCGATCCGGCGCAATAAACCTGACCGTACAGTGCGCGCTGGACCAGCCATGGCCACTAATGTGTCGCTCTGAGAACGCAAAAGATGTTCCTTTTCTTAATAAAAATTTATATTTTTGAGTATTATAGCTTTTACAGTGCAGCTTGTTTTCAACTTAAATTATTTAAAAAAATATTATGGAATATTATTTATATTTATATTTTTTTGTTTCACTAAAAAATTTATGCTTTTTCATGTTTTATTATTATATTAACGTTTTAAATTTATCGATACCCTATAATGCTGTGTAACTCAGTCAAAGCAAACTACCCATCCCTCACCACCTCTCCTTTCCCAGAGATTATGAGATACTATTGATCTATTGATTGCCAGAGTTCATATTTTATTTATTATATATATTTTATGTGTTATCTATACCTTAAATCAAGTTATACACTACTCAGTTAAACTCAGTACACATTCAATTACCATAGACCCCTCGACTCCTTCCCCCACCATACCCTGCTATGATACTATTTGATAGTTGCTCTTATCTCTCTCAAGTGCGTTCATTTTTATTAAAAAATGTTGTTTTACTAGACCCTATACATGTAAATCAGTAAATCCTCTCAATCAAGCTGTCCTCGCGAGTCCTCTCCTCCTTATATCCCAGACCATGATCTAACTTGATCTATTGGATTGCTAGTGAACCATTTATAACATAAATGGAAACCTTTTCTTATTCATTAGTGTTCGGTGTCAACTAGAATGGACGGTTGGTAAATTTATGTTCCGCCGCTCTTAGCTGTACATGTCTTGTGCTACGTCCGTACAGATGCTGTGAGAAACCTTTGCTATTATTACATTTATAAAGAGAGTCGAAATTTTCTCGAACTCATAACAACGCTTGATTAAATACATAATATGGTGCTACCAGTAGCTATATACCAAGAAAAGGTTAATGATTACAATGATGTATTCAATTTCACGAAGGGTTACTTATGACATAAAGCTCTTCAAATGTTTACAGGCGCACTAAAAGTTAATTTAATCCTGATAACACTCTTGTCATGCATAAAGTCTAATAGAAGCTAGATAATATAGTGCATAGAAACTTTCAGTCTTACTCTCTTTAAATATAAAACTTCACAGTATGTTTGGTATAACCAGTAATTAATTCATTTCATCAGAATAAGTATATGCGTGATGTGTCTTTAAATACACTACGTATTTTTTACAATCTTGCCTCTCGGTAATAGAGAGAGCGGGATTATGAGATCAGGTTCAATGGTTAGTGCAAATACAACCAATGTTCACGCTTTAGGCCTAATCAGTACGTAAAGAGTTGCCTAAAAGTATATAAAAGTCTACATCTATACCTCACCTTATTTACTCTGAGCTTCACCCAATGAACCGCATAGGAGTGTTGCTGCGAGCGATAAAATATTCTTATCGCTAACGAGGCTTAGACAGCTATACACTACCGGGAATAACTGAGAGTTCTCTGAGTTAGCAGAGTTATTTACTTACCTTGAAAACCTTCAGAAATAATATACGATAATAAACTGATCTGTGAAGATGATAAAAATTTGTACATTAGTTATAACTGAAAGTATGACCTAAATCTTATAAAAAAGAAAATTAGTTCCTTGCAAAGCACCACAGCGGCGCCAAGTGTCGGAAAGTACAGTCTCTTTGCTAAATATTTCGACGCCTGCTTTGGTGGGAATGAATTAAGCTGTATAAATACTGAGAATGCTATTAGCAGAAGGTGGAGCGTGTTCCTATCCTTTACTCTTTTCCGTTAAGGCCCCTTTGATAACCAGTGGCTTGCTCAATAAGAAGAAGGTAGTTGGTTTACCCTACAGCGATTATGAATATAGATGAAATAAATACAGGAACTCACCTACCTTTACAACACATAAAAACAACTCAAAACTAACACACAACATAAAACAACAACAACAACAACAACAACAACAACAACTAAACACACACAATTCAATATTACTGTCACTCATAACAACAACAACAACAACAACTAAACAATCAAACAAACAAACTCAACACAACAACAACACTAACCAACAACAACCACAACAACAACACAACAACAACAACAATCAATCAATCAGTAGATTCAACCTCAATCAAACCACTTCAGCCGCAACAAATCGGGTATAATCCTTATCAGCATTAGCTCCAACAGCAGCCTTTGTGTTATTAATTGATGCGCATAGTATTGAACAGATAAATAATTACGAGAAGGAAATGTATCGAATATTAAACTCTGATATAAACCTTAACCTACTAAATTCATATAGCCTGATAATATATAAAATCTACTATTTAAATAGTGATTTTATAAATTCACCTATGGAATATGGCAGCTCTAGCATCAGATTACCTTAAGGAGTGTGGAATGTGAAAAGACACAAGGAGTCAATCATTAGTTAAACATGTATTTGAGAGGAATAGTATCTATACCACATGCTGCAGTGTAAGAAAACATCGAGGTTCTCACGCTCTATTATTTATAAGTGATATAATATTTTAAAGAGTCTGTACATGGAACGTGAAGAGCTCGGATTCTATAATAAATTATATGACGAGGATAGAAACAAGTGAGCTGCTTATATAAATATTGTATAAATTGATATCTTATTTCTCTTTAATTAATTATTAATAAGATTTTAATATTATTATCTCTTCTTCCTACTGCTGATATTTATTCTAAGGCTTTGTAACTTTACAACTCATTATTTTTTTTCTTTTCAAATATCCATTTTGTCATTTCAAACAGGTGGTGGTGCCATTGAGTTGGAGATAAGTCGCTATTTGAGAGAGCAGTCCCGATCCATTGCCAGCAAAGAGCAGCTGTTTTTGGCAGCCTTCGCCAAAGCTTTAGAAATTGTTCCACGACAATTATGTGACAACGCAGGCTTTGATTCTACATCTATTTTAAATAGACTTAGAGCGAAACATGCTGAAGGTAAATAGTTGTAGTTATCATAATCATTTCTGCCGCTTTTGATAACCGCCCGTCGTCGTCTTGTTTTTAACTTTTTTTTTTTAAATTACAGAATTTATTTCTATTATCCTAACTTTCCCTTATTATTATTATTATTATTATTATTATTATTATTATTATTGTTTGAAGGTGGTATGTGGTACGGTGTTGATATCAATAATGAAGACATAGCAGAAAATTTCAAAGCTTGCGTTTGGGAGCCAGCCGTTGTTAAGATAAACGCAATTACTGCAGCCTCTGAAGCCGCTTGCCTTATACTCTCAGTAGATGAAACTATTAAGTCTCCTAAATCTTCTCATGATGTCCCAGGTGGTGGTCCCCCTATGGGAGGAAGAGGGCGAGGTCGACCAATGTAACTTCGTTGATAGTATATAGTCACGTTAACTTCTGTACTGATATTTATTTACTATCAGAAACGTACCAACTTTTTAATTCACCAAACTAATGAATACTAATGCTATTCTATTTAAGCTTTAAAACAATAACGAAAATACTTTAAAAAAAAATTTAAAGATTTTTTTTTTTTATTAAACTAATAATTTATATTTTTTTCTCATCCTTTTTGCTTGCACATTTGTAATTTTAAGGTATAAATTGCGGTGAGAAATTAACTTATGAGAAGGTATGTCAAATCTATAGCAATAAAGGAAAAGTTAACCATTAAAACTAGCATGTTTTATTGGAACTATTCTTACCATCTGTTATAGAATAACTTATTTTCATTTGCTGGACAGTAAACGTTTACGACTCGATCTTATATGGTGTTAATAGTATGTGTAATGTACAGGGCGGCGGAGGCGCAAGGTTTTAAGTAGAGGCGTCGAAATTTATTTTTCAGGGCGGATCCAGAGCAAAGATTTTTTTTTGTGGGGGAGGGGGATGGCGTTTTGAGTCGGAACCAGCAAGAAAATTTACCAGTTCCGCAGCACTGATTACATAATGCTTTATTTGCTCAGCATTTCTTTTATGATGATGCCTACCTTCCTATCCTTTTGTTTTGGATAAAGAATTTAATGATTTACATTTATCTGTACTTGGATTAAAAATTTCATTTATTAAAAATGGTTATTTCTGGTGTTTATGACAATTTGTAAAACTCAAATTTTCAGCTATGATTTTGAGTAACTACCAATTTCTTATGACTTAAAAAAAATTTTGTTTAAGCTCACGTCAGAATTTCTTGTGGGAATTTATTGTCTTAGACGATTGCCTGTTTGGTAGTTTCAATAGTTTTATCCCAAAATATACCAATGTTTTTAGAATTTTGTCGGAAACTCCTCATTGAAAAACATATTTCTTTGGAAATGACTTCAAACTTGAAGATATAAGATTGACGATATTACTCTAAAAAATCGTGTAGGTAACGAATATTCTTTTATTGGAATTGAACCCCATTCAGTATTTGTTGGAGCCAAGTTGTGTCGATTGGTTTAAAAAGCCTAAGGGACTTGTGATTTGTTGGCTTTACAAATTGAAAAAGTTGGAATTTTTATTCTGTGTATCGATTCTGCATTGAAATTTTCACGGACATGTAGTCGGAAGTAATGCACATCTTTACTTAGAGTTCATTTGATATGCTATAGTGTGGAGTAGTGTGTTCTTGGAACAAAAAGTTTCTAAAGAAAACAACAATCTTTGGAGGAATTATTTTTAAATAATAAATAATTTCTTTTATATATACAAAAAAATTAGTCTAAGTAAAAAAAGTGTATCCGACTCATTATACAAAGCCTTAAAATTATCGATTTCGATCAACGTAGAAAAAAAAAATCAATATTTTTCACTTTTATCATATTAAATTTTTTGAAAAAAGTGAAATAGTTGAAACATCATTTTTTTTCTATTTATTCGGATCAACATCAAATTCCAGAGCTTTGTATATCGGGAGAACGAGAAACACAAATTAAAACGATTTACTTAGAAATATTTTTTGATTACTTAAAAAGAAAGTTTTTTTCTTAAAATTTACATTTGCAATAATTTTAGTTTTTTGAAAATTTTGTTCAAAGAATCAATCCAAAAATACTGCATATACAAAGTAATACTATCCAAAGTAAGAAAAAAGAAATGTGCTTTTTCTCCGACTACAAAATGTCCTGAAAATTTCGATGGATGATCGGGGTATAAGTCTATGGTATAAAAAAACAACATAACCCAACTTTTCAATTTGAAAACTCAATTATACATAGGTGAGGGGGTAGGTTTTGAAAAGTCTATCAATCTCAAATCTGGGTCAAAATATTAAAATTCAAAGTCCCACACTTTATTAGATAATTAATCCAATCTTATATATTTCCAAAGTTTTGAATCATTTCCAAAAATTGTTAGAGGAGTTCGACTATTTTTCATGACATTGGTTTTGGGAAAAAAAATTGAATAAATACCAACCAGCATACTGACTGAAGCGAGACAGCAAAAAACAGCGCGGAAAACACGATTAGACTGTCTTAGATCGCAAAGCACGAGTTTGGTGGGTATATGGGGTCAAAAATTCGGCTGAAAATTACCGAATTTTAAGTCCATTTTTTAGGAGGGGGCGTATGAAAAGTTGGGCGTATAGCGTGAAGCAAGAAATGGCCCGCCACGCATCCGTAATGATATGTACTACGTGTATATTTTTGTAGATATAATTTACATGCTTAATTTAGATGTACTTCTTATATGTTCACTAGTCACCAAAAAAGCAAATCAAGTAAACGAAAAAGAGTTAGGACCTGACTTCATTGAGCGGGCTAACAGTCACTAATCTTTTCCTTCCATGAACTAATAGAGGAAATGAGTAATAAGCATGAAAGAAGAAAAACATTAACATACTAAACAAGATAATAACGTGTAAGAAATAAACACATTTTGAGCCATGAGAGAGCGTTAGGAAATTTTGGAAAAAAAGTAAAGATCGTATCGAAATCAAATCTAAATGAAAATAGAGAAACTACGTCATAACTGACAAAAATTTTATTTATAAACTTCTTAATTTAATAATGTATATACATCATAATGTATAAAAAGATAATTTTAACTCGTTAAACGTAATTCACAGAATGTACTTCGTTAATAGTTCGTTACTTCTTTTTGCGAAAATAACGAAAGCGTTAAAAGTTTAAAAAAACTTTTAACGGATTAATTAACGGATTAACGCTTTAACGCCCACCTTTTAAATAATAATATATATATATAATAAATATATTGATAAATTTATTGTCAACACACCATCCATGGTCGATTGATAATATGTGTAAATTATATATATATTTAGTATATATATTTATAAGTATCATCAAAACTACTACATTTCATCTCATTTCCCAATGAAGCTGAAGTCAAGTTTTTTTTCCAAGTTTATCGAACAAAACGTTGAACGGCGCCCGCCGTTGTTTTATGATACTGAATTTGAAACGATGGAAAGGAAATAAAATATATAATAAATTAATTTGGTGTTAAAGTATAGTTAAGTTACTAAGTAATGTTTATTTAAGTAACTTAGATAGCGCAATTAAACTTTGTTTTTTATAAATATTTTTAAAGTGTGAAGCTCAGCTCATTTATTACAATAGTTTTATTTTGATCTCAAAAGTAGTTTATTATTTTGTTTTTTTCCCCTTCAATATGTTGGTTCGTGATCTCCTACTTGCAATCTGATTTTACTATCATTCTATGATAGGAAGGGATGAAAGACATGGGATCTTATATAACAATGTTAGGTATATCTATATATAAATATAAATAAAGGATATATTAATAGTAAATAAATATATAATAAATATTAAAAATATAATCATAATAATAAATATTAAAATATCTAAATATTATATATTAATACCTAACGTAGTGGAAATATAATAATATGTATATTATTAAAACCTTAATTGTTTAATCTTCTATTATAAATATATAATATATAATAAATATAATATATAAAAAAATATAATATATAAATATATATATATAATAATAATATAACAACAGAAGAAAAAACATAAAAAAAAATAATAGAATTATATATTAAACGTATTATAAAATAAAAATTAGAAAATATATAAAAAATAAATAAATATATATATATATATCCTTCTATATACAGAATAAATATTTGTTAGTTTTTGTGTATGTTTTTTCAATAAAAATAGTAGTTGTCATTATCTGTTTGATAACCAACGAATTTTATTAATTTGTTTACATTAAAAAAAAGTATTGTGAATAAACAAGTTGATAAAAAAAAATTGTAAAATTAATAGAAAAATAAATGGCTTCAATATGGCTACTTTTTACCTGGTGTCAGACGAATCGTGGCTAATTTGACGTTTCGATTATTTCAATATGATCTGAATTACTTTAAAAAATTATTCTGATATCTTCAGCCATAGTTTTAATACTACTTGCTAACTTGGAGGCACATTCGAAGAAATTTATCATTACCCAGAAAGCAATAATTGTAAGAGTGAAGAGAACATTTACGCAAAGTAGAAATCCATGGTGTATTAGGCGAAATACGCATCTCGATGACAGTATAGAGAAGATTGGATTTATTTTACTGTCATCGTGCCGGGCGGCCCAGCTACGATAGGTGACGGGCGCCGAGTAATTTTATCCCTCATAAGTTCAGGGTAGATAAAGTTTTTTTTTATTACACAAAAATATTATATATATGTGGAAAAAAAAAACAAACATATCGCACCGTCGAGACGGAAACCCTTTACCAAAACATACTTTATTTAGTCCTACCTTGGAATCTTTCAAGCTCCGTACGTTAGCCACTAAAAAAAGCCGTAGTTTCTTAGCCGAAAAGCAACGTATGATTTAACTTACCTTATATACATATTAGTTTTTTAAATAATATAAAAAATTTCATATTTTCTCCAAATTGCAATGCATCTCAAATTATTGCTAGTTGTTTTAACAGACTTATCGGATGCATATTTAATGAAAAAAAGTTAAAAAATTAATATAATAGATTAATATATAAAATAAATAAATAATTTAGATAAACAAGTTATATTTGTAGAATGAATTTGTAATATAAATAATAAATTATATATAATATAAATAATTGTTTAAATTAATTAATTAGAAATAATTAATTATATAGTTTATATAATATATATATACAAAATATAATAAGACTTATGTGAATTACATCCTTTAATACAATGTTATATAGTACATAAGAAGAGGATATAGCAAGTCTGATATCAAAGCGATGGGGTCTTTGATGCGCCTCTCAATTTCCCCCCGTCGCGCAGGCGAATCGCCGTAGCGTCTCTGCTTGCCTCTCACGGTCTGCCTTCCGCCAATGCTATAAAAATGAAAATATAGCACTAAGAGATCTCTCATCTTAAGGTCCGGAAGTACGGCACCCTGGTGGGGGAGCAAAAAAAAATAGGAAAAAAAAAATTTCAAAAAAATTTTGTTGTTAAAAAAAAAATTCAACGTTTGCAAAAATGTTAATAAAAAATGTATACTTGGACTTGTGGGGTTTCAACCAACATTGTAATGTCTATGAAGGTACATTAAAAGATTTTTAGCCTCCTATATCCTATACGGTCTCCTGACCCTCTTCTCTAAATTTTTTTATAGTACTTGAAATAAACATTTTTACACTGTCTGGGATTGAGTCCCCGGTATTCTAGTAAAAATCTTTATAGAATATTTTCGAAAACATGCAAAATAAGGCAAATATTATTATATCCAATTATATGGTCCTTGTCGGAGCTTTGGACAAGAGGAAGCGCAACAATTTCATAGCGAAAGCCCTCGGTTTTACGAAGCTGAACCCAACATTAATAAATCCAATAGGAAATGTTCGGATAATCAAAGGGAAAAGGCGTCTCATAAAATCTAAATAACCCTATCGGTGCCTGGTATGCCCGTCTGGACTGCCAGTATCCATAATGTCGGCCCTAAAGCTGTACCGGGTGTGTCCCGAATTCCAACTTAACATTAATTACAATATTAGTAATGGATAATGGTGTTAATTTTTTTTAAAAAAAGAATCAATCACATAACAAACAATGGTCATTATTATTACAATAAATATATAATATATAAAATATGGAAAAATAGAAATTAATATTTAATTAAAATAAATAATAAATATTATCATATATATATACAGGATATATAGATTTTATTATATTAATTTATTTATATTCATATAAAAGTTTCTCCCCTTAGCGATTGCACCTCGACCCCCAATTCCTATATCGAAATAATATCAGAGCTTATGCTAGACTACGCAACTATCAGTGTCCTTATAAAGCAATAAGTAATAATATATATATAACTAAATATATTTAATAGTAAATAATAATACCAATCCCCTTACATCTTCCTACATCCCTCTCCCAGTCAGGCTCCTGTAAGAATAAGAGTGCTCCGTATCCCCACGTGTGGGATGACGAATAAAAAGGAGAAACAAACCTCCGCATTCCATCTTGTTCTATCCGTCACAAAAGAATCCATCAACTATTACCGCCAGGGTATAATCAGGCTAGCATAATACATTGCAGAGGCATACCACCGGCTGACTCACTGGATGGAATTTTTTCTCACTGTAGATTCTTCCCCGATCCCTCTTTTATCTTTCCTCTTTCCTAGGTTCTTCCTCATCTGATTCAGGGTTCCACTCACTACTCCGGTTCATCCAAACTTCCACCATCCACCTCAAAATCCTGAACAGGCAACTCTCATTTCCCTGCACCTCCCGACCGCTACATGTTTATTATGTCTCCCCACCATTTCTTAACCAGGTTCTATATATTATAGTGCGTATACTAGTCCACTTTATATAGTATTAATCTAATAATATGGGTATGATAGATTCTACAACTCCTCATATACTATCGCTTATACTCTATACTCATAACTTGATTCTTCATATATAAGTATATATACAATATATATATAATATATATAATATAGATAATATATAATATATATATATATATATATATATATTATATAATATATTATATATTATATATATATATATTAATATATATATATATATAATATTATATCATTGTCTTTTATCCCATATCCTATCCCATAATCGTTATCGATATGCATTTGAATCCGACACATTGAGAAAAAAACAAATAAAACTGTTTAAAAGTCAAAATAAAACTTATTGTAATAAAAGAGCTTAGTGTTTAAATGTTTAAAAGATATTTTAAAAAAAGTGAATATCCTTAAACCTAAACGTAAAACTTAAAAATTATTTCCTCACTCAATTGTCTCTTCTCGGTAATACACTTATAAACTCCAATCACCGTTCCACTCTAAAAACACACATTTCACACATGCTCCGTGAAGCCTGACCTTTCTTACTACTCAACTCTTATAACAGAACAATCTCGGTCACCTGCCAAGCTCCTAGATTTGACTTTCTATGTGTATCCTTAACGCTCCCAATTTACAAAACTTATATTTCAGTTATCCAGGTGTTCAATTACGACTCCCTTCGTTATATTGAGCTCTCATCGATCAACCTCTTGTCAAGATATTTATCTTTTCATCCAACGGGGAATGACTGTCTGCTATATACGTACAACTGCCATATCAACTCAATAAACCCCACTAATCAGTTAATTCTTTCCCGACGCCCACTCCCGCGCTTCGAGTTCTGCTTTCCTATTAACATGTGCTCCTAACGTATTATATCTGAGTCCAACATTTTTACAATCTCTCTACCGTCTACGCTATCCACTTATTCAACTTCCCTCCTATCCTCTCCCTAAACTTACTACCATTATTTCTGAGTTTTCTCCAACATCATTTTAAAGTTCTCGAACTTTGATCTCCAATTTCTGCGAAACACAGCCAACCATTTTGCCTCAACCTCTCACATCTCCACATCACAACACCGACACATCAGAGATCATCGGCTGCGGGTCCCATTAGTGCACCACTGATACTGGGTCCCTCACCCCAACACCTCAATCTCACTCTTAAAACCTTTCCCTATTACTACCGTCTCATAAACCGCTTTTTCCCAAAAAATACGCTATAAAACAGATATCTTTGCAGAACCTGGTACCTAATTCGAGTACTACCTTGACCTATTAGAGCCCAGTGTTTTTTGTAGCCTACAAACAAACTCAATGATTATCCTCCTGAGTTCTTTATACCACCTGTCTATCCAATTGGTTAACGTTCAACTACCTTATGCTCATATCCACGTCATGTTACTCTTAACTGTCTCTTTCTTCAAGCCTGTCGGTCCAACCAAATGCCCTCCACAGAACTCATCCACAACTTCTCCTCCGGTTAGCAGGGAAATCAAATGCTGTTCCGTAATCCCAGAAGATTGCGGTCTATTATGAAGTGCCCGATAATAATCATGCACTTCCTTAAAATTTGGGATCATTCCTATGTCTTTCTCTATTTGCCGTATTATCATAATTCTCTTCAATGCGTAACATTTAAATCATTGAGTAGTGGCTTCTGCCACACTTCTATATAACTAATCACTCCACCATATACTAGTCTACCACCTAATCTCGGCTATCATATATTTAAAACTCTATTTTTGTAATATTTACTTTCCTTTACTTAAAAGTATTCTTTATTCATATAATAACTTCGCCATGTTAATCCTATTTACTTTCTTATATTCCTCTATTAATTTTTCTACCAATCTGCCTTCGTCCCCCGTAATCACGTTCATATTAAAGTTGGGCTACTTATTATTGATGCCCTCCACCTAAAAATACTTACCGGCAAACCCTCCTCTACTTATCTTACTCAACCTCAACACATGTTCAGAAATCTCAGTATAAAAGACTTTCAGCCTTCCTTCCTCCAACTCCTTCAAGCAACATCTTCACATATCGCCTATCCCCGCATCATACCAGTAACCAGGTCAAGTTACCTTTTATTTCATAACGCTCTCATTTCCCTAAACGCTATACTCCCTCAAATCTCTCCTCTCAGTATATTCCCTCCTCCTTCTCAACTCCAGCTTCCTCGTCTCTCTCCTCTATCCTCTCTTCTTACCCCCTTCCTTCTTACCTCGACTCCTGTGAAACGATGCATCCTATATTCAAAGACACAACATCACCAAAAAGTACGGCTAATCGCGACCTTTGAGGTTTGTCCTTGCGGAAGCCAGGAGTTACCCAATGTGTTTCTCACCATTTCATATCTGGTTTATGATATTACATACTCTCTCATATAACGTTCATTGCCAGTTCTAAAAGAGTGCTTCTTGTCCTTCGGTCATGATTCATCCACAGTTCCTTGCTAGCTCTAACAAGCCACCTCCTCCTTGCGCACTACCTCCTCGCTTATCCACCTACTTCCCGGCTTCATTTTCTGTCTCCACTACAGGAGTCTCATGGATCCTGTACACTTCCTGTTATTTCTTAAGCGCCATCTTCTCTCAAATCTCTACCATCCTTTTTGTCTCACAGCGATTCGTCTTACGTTTACAAGCGCCCGTCCTTTGTTCATTCACCAAGGTGGTATGCTTTCGTTCTCGACTCTCTGCGCTCATCACTTTTTCCCAATGCCTACTAATTACCGGTTTCTTCCAAATTCACTAAAGCCTCCCGTTTCAGTTTGACACATGAACTACTTTCTCTTTAGGTCGGGTTCCATAGTGTCTCATCCACGCGTTTCTATGCACTTCTCTAGGTATTTATATATTTCGTCCGTTTTCTTGGTACTTTTGAAATCTCAACAATCACATCCTCACCCATGAAAATTTCAAAATCGTCAAAATAAGCTTGGGTCTTTCCAGCGACGTCTACTTTTATGACTCCACTTCCTCCAGTTATACTTTACTTTTCTTCCCTCTTAATATCATGTTAGAATTCAACCAACGTAAACAGCCAGTGTGAATCTGAATCCCCATTGAACTATCACCAGGGATCCACTTTTTTAAAAACTTCTCTATTCTTTTCATAAATATCCGCGAACACGTTATAACAATAAGGTTTAAGTTGACTAAATTATTCGAATACTGCTCGATTGGGAATCAAACAATTCACCTGTCCTATTATTCCACCATAATATCTCGTATATCGTAATACGTATGTGAAATCTTAATTTTTCTGTATATATTTAAACCCCTCTACATTATCTTCAATGTTGTTCTACTCCTTAAATGCAAAAGGGTCTATCAACCTACTCTCCAGGTTGAAGCACATTACCCACTTAATTGTAAGCAGTTTTTTCTAACTCCCATCTATGTTTCTTCATTCAATTTTATTCTCCACATATTCGTTGGTGATGCGCTGACCCAACGAATTTTTCTTTACCGCTCAAAATATTGCTCTATCTCAGAACTAATCTCCACTCTTCCAGTTGAACTTTCATTGATAGGATCAATCCCCAATCATTTTAATATGAGCTTATTGTTAGTGCCGATACACATACATTCTCCCCTTTCCCTTCTCTTAACACAACGCATCTTCACCTCCTTTCTTATTCCAACGTTATTTCCCCCCATCTCAACTGGCGCTGTACTCAAAATGTGTTTATGAACATTCAACCTCTTTCCTCCTTATCTTTTTTACGCGCGATCTCAGACTGGTTATATTTATTTTGTATTAATGATATGCCCATCATGGTTACGAGGGTTTGACATTTCAATACATGTTTTCTTATGCCGTCATACTTCTCATTCTTGAATTACACCATTAGAATCTTCTATCCTTTTATTCTATCATCTTGCAGTTAAACTTTGGGATTTACTCTTATAACGTAATATATCACACTTATTCATTATCACACCTTCAAAAACAATGTGACTTAACGTGCCGAGAAGTACCTGGATTCGTGACTCCCAATATAATCTTGCCCAGAAACTCCTCTACAATAACGATTCCTCATCTCCCCCCCGTTCCCATTAAACTTGTCATATAGCAGTAAATCTCCTCCACCCAGCTCGCTTCCCCGCCTTATCCCCTCCGCTCTAACTCTGCATCGGCCATCCCTCTCCATGCAACCTGACTTGAGTACCCCCTTCGTCATATGTGGGGTGGGTCACGTAGTGTCCGTTCGCCCACGGCCAAATTAACTAAGAGTGAAAAAACTATAGAAGTACAATACTAAATAAAGCATGTAATTTAATAAATATCTATTATAAGATAGTACATATATAGTTATAAGTTAGCAAAGCTAAGTGCTCAAGTAATCGCCGAACCCCACGTGTCGAGAAAGAAGAGCAATGGTGTCCGCGCTGTATTGTATTGTTCTCTTGAACTTACCACGCGTCATAAGAGTGAGGGGCGCAACCCAAAAGAGGTAGATGTACATCGTCCGCGGGCGCTGGAACAGAGAACTAGGACCGTTAGAAATTCGGACTTGCAAGCCGACTGTCTCTGTTTGGGAAGGCCCCATGTGGAATCCAAAGCGCAATCAGCCTTTATCAAACGTAGCTTTCTTGACCATCTGTGACAAGACCCGAGGACCTATCAGTCGCTGCCTGTCGTATCTCTCAGAGCGTGGGGCCGTTGTTTTTCCTCGTGTCTGTAGTCACGGTGGTGCCTTTTGCTATCTCTGGTACCGCAAAGACCGACGGGTGTTTTACCATGCAACACACGAACATAGCTGTGGAGTTGGTCCCTTCGTCCATCTTTTTGTCGGAGGACTCGCACACTTCCCCCCATAAACACCAAATTTTGCGAAACATAGATTGGACGACGGGAACTTATGATAATAATAATTAAAAGATATGGATAATAATGTATCTAGAATAATAGTATGTAGGAAACTGATTATTATAAATTGTATGACTCCCAGAATTAATGTATGAGCATTAAATGTGAACTTCAGTAGTTTTTCACAAAAACTGGGAAGTTGAGCCTGACTAATATATAGAGCAAATTTGATAAAGTTGGAGATATTTTTTTCTGCTATGGATCTCCATAGAAATTTTTCAGAGAACAATTTGTAAAGTCGTGAGAAGAGATGTCACATATTTAAACTTAGATAGTATTACTTGTAAAATGCATTAGATCGTTTGAACCTAACTTGCACGTATAATTTAAAATCAGAACTTTAGCTATTACTGCTTATCACCATCTTTGTAATTTTATGTACGCATCACGAGAAGCTATAAATGGAAACAACATTCAAAGAAAGGTAAAGACTTATGAAATTTTAGAGTGGAAGGATGAGGGTATTTATGAGATGTTAGGGGAAAAATGTCTTATGAACGAGTATTGAAATTGAGAGAAAAATATTAGAAATTTACTAAGAGAAGAAAAGGTTAGGAAAAGTAATATATTTATTATATTATATAGATATCTACAAAGATTGGACTAGAAAAGAATGGCCTTAAATTTTAAACAGTGGGAACTAGGAAATAAAAAGTGATACCAAGGAAATGGTAGCTGGATGATATAAAAAGCAAAAACTACGAACTATAAATGAAGGGTATGTTAATGTTATAGAAGAAAATTAGTAATGTCGAAATTTGAATACCTTTAATGTATATTTTCAATTTTTAAATTTGTGACATAAGATTAACCTCTAAATTATAACGTTCATATATATATATATATATATATATATATATATATATATATATATATATATATTATATATATATATATATATATATATATATATATAATATATTATATATATATATATATTATTATATAAAATATATATAATATATATATATATATATATATATATATATATATATATATATATATATATATATATATATATATCATATTACAACACTTACAAAGAATCTGGTTCCCTTCTTGATGAAGTTAATGAAACACTTTTCAGCTTTAAATAAGAAATGGAAGACATAACGCAAAATAAGAAGAGCAGCAAAGATATGTAACAAAAAACATGAGAACCTTCAGAACAGATGCTTTGTCGCTCTGGTAACCAAGCCGGTTGGAAGGAATGAATAGACTTTACCCGACTTATCGTCCATAAAATAGCTCCAAGCATAACTGAAATCACTGCAAAGAATGTTAAATTTAGATGTAATGCTTAATGAAATTGCCCAAGATGTAAAAGATAATTGTGCAAAAACTTGTTAAAAATTATAAATATACATATAAAGTAGCTAATTATTCAGCAAAATAAATAAAATGAAAGAAATTTAATATAAAGAAAATTAAAAAAAAAAATCGATGGTACTTACAAGTACATGTGAATGCCGAAAGAATTGAAGGATCGAATCCCAAAGAAAGTCTCCGAGTTTCGTTAAAAACTCATTTGTATTTAATGAAAGTATTTCGACCTGGTGGCATATCGACATACTCAAGTGCCAATACATGCTACAAGATATGACTTGAGCAAAGCCCATTTGATCACCACTTGATGTCTTAATCACCGAGCAAGAGATGAAGATGACGTTAGCTATCATTAGAGCCAAGCATTCGTATCCAACATTTATGTGAGGAGCCTTTGTTGACCAATCCACAAGGGATTAAAGCATTACGATAGTAACAGTCAATAAGAGTGCCGATACTATGCATCCAGCTGTTACGATATAATTTTGATTTAGTAGAAGTTCCACTGGTTTTGAAGACTGTAATAAAAAAATTAATAAAGCTGAGTTTTTG
>JABUQX010068704.1:47500-50000 GCA_015478945.1 Trachelipus rathkii | reverse complement strand
AATCATTCCCAAAGCGCACAAAACTGTCACTTTTGGGTTATTCAGTGGTTTTTGGTGCATTTCTCGGGGATGGTCAGCCGCCCAGTAGTGACAATTCGGTTTGTTTACTGCACCATTGATATAAAAATGAGCTTCATCATTCATTATCAGGATTATGCTTGCATTTTCAACTTAAAGGGAAAGTATTGTGCGTGCAAAGTTCTCTCTTTCTCGGTAAACGGGGTCCTTCGTCCCCTGCACAACCATTAACTTGTACGGGTGAGAATGTAAGTCATCATGCAAAATACCTCTCGCAGTGAGATTTCTGAGCTAACGTTCCGCAGCATGTTTCCGAGCAGAGTGGCCTAGACTTTGTAACATTGCTAATCTAACCCTTCCCATATTTTCTGAAGTACGTACCATACGTGGGGCACCTGGTGGTTTTGTTTTCATTAATGCATGAGCCTCCTGTACGAAGATGATTATCGCAACGTAAGATTGTGTTACGAGATGGAACAGTCATTCCGGTGAATTTCGAATTTGCTGCGAAACTCACGCAGAACCGCGGTCACCGATTCACCATTTGTCACAAAAGTATCGAACGCAAAAACACGGTACTCTAATGTCCAAGGTAACATGATGCTTACGAGTGTAAAATGTTATGAAAGAAGAAACCGAACACTCGCACCCGCAAGCCCATCCCATTCTTAACGGCCGAGTACTATCCATTTCCAAAAACGTCATATATATATATATAATATATATATATATATATATATATATATATATATATATATATATATATATATATATATATATATATATATATATATATATATATATATATATTATATATATATATATGAAGGTAGGAGGCCTGAATTATTAATAAACTGCAAATATATTAAAGTTCTTAATAAATTTTCCCATAATAAAATGTTTTTCTAGATGTTAAGAGCGTTAGCTTTCGATCTAGAACAGTGGTCTTCAAAGTGGGGTACGCGTACCCCGGGGGGTACGCAAAGTGATACTTGGGGGTACGCCAAAGAAGTAGGCTCACGACCACTTGCGAGTGTATGGTCGTGGCATTCCTCTTCCTCCACCTTCTTCTCTCAGGTGCCCTATGCCTTTGCCTGTGATTACATATGATTTGGTGCACGGCTCCTGAAATCTATGAACGTTAGGAAGGAGGGTGGCCCGGATGGCATTCCTCGCCGAATTTTGAGGAAGTGTGCTTCCGTGCTGTCCCCTGACCCTCGTTCAACTATATTCTCTATGTCTCAATACTAGCACTTTCTCTCAGTGTTGAAAGCACACATATGTCCAACCTATTCCGAAAAAAAGTAAGCCACTCTGATCCTTCTAAGTTCTAACTATCGCTCTATAGCTCTCACTTGTATTCTATCTAAGATCTTTGAAACCTTTCTCAACTCTTACTTCTTAGATCATCTGAAAACTCATTCCCTTCTTTCCGATAACCAGTACGGCTTTCGGCGCTAGAGTTCTACTGGTGATATACTTTTCTATCTAATCGATTTATGGTTTTCCACTTTTAGGAACTACGAGTAGACTTGCGTGGTGGCGCTTGACATATCCAAAGCATTTGACCGGTATGGCACGCGTCACTGCTCTCCAAGCTCCCCTCTTTTGGGTTTCCTACTTCTCTTTGCTTACTTATGTCTAGCTTTCTTTCAAATCGCTCAATATCGGCTGTTGTTGATGGGGCGACTTCTTCTTTTTCTGTCAATAGTATTGTTCCTCAAGGTTCTGTCTTATCTCCTACTTTATTCCTACTTTTTATTAAGGATCTTCTCACCTGCACATCTAGCTCTATCCACTCATATGCCGAAGACTCGACCTTTCATTCTTCAACTCATTTCAATTCTGCTCCCTCTTTTACTTCTAGAATTGCTTCTCGTCTTAATCTTTCCGATTCTATTCTCGCTGATCTGGATAGAATTTCCGGGTGGGGTCGTCTCAACCTTGTGAAATTCAATTCTTTAAAAACCCAACTTCTACAAATCTCCCTCTCTAAAATACCTTCTAACTTTCCTATCTCTTTCGACGGCTCTCTCGTCTCTCCTGTTGACAATATAAACACCCTTGGCCTAAACATAAACAAACAAACAAATGTCTTGGAAACCTTACATCACAACGGTTGCTACGGTTGGCTCAAAGAAACTGAGAGTTCTGTTTAGATTGCAAGATTTTTTTCCCTCTTCTCAGTTACTACAGCTATACTAGGGTCTCATCCGTCTTTGTATGGAGTACTGCTCTCATATCTGGGGGTCCCTGGTTTCACCCGGCTTTTGGAAAGGTCGAGTCGAAGGCCAAAAGGCTTATAAACTGTTCTGTGCTTTCCAATTCACTT
This sequence comes from Trachelipus rathkii, assembly GCA_015478945.1. Lineage (NCBI taxonomy): Eukaryota > Metazoa > Arthropoda > Malacostraca > Isopoda > Trachelipodidae > Trachelipus > Trachelipus rathkii. The sequence goes on along the minus strand of JABUQX010068704.1, from coordinate 47,650 downwards.
GACCCCTCTATCTTTGCGGCGCGATGTTGGTGCTTTATCTCTATTCTATAGGTACAGCAGTGGCACGTGCTAAAGGGAACTTATCACTCGCGTACCACCACCTTCACGACGCCCTCGTAGTACAAGGGGTGCTGTATCTGCGCACGAGTT
>JABUQX010068704.1:37500-42500 GCA_015478945.1 Trachelipus rathkii | reverse complement strand
ATATCTATTATCATATATATATATTTTTATATATATATTACATATATTATATATAATATATATATATAGTTATATATATATATATCATATATATATTATATATATTATTATATTATATAATAAAATAAAATATATATATATATATATATATATATATATATATATATATATATATTATATATATATATATATATATATATATATATAATATAATATATATATATTATAATATATATATATATATATATATAATATATATATTTATATAATATATACTATATATATATAAATAATATATATATATTATATATACTATATATATATATATATATATATAATATATATTATAGATCTGGTTGTAATATATATATATATATATATATATATATAATATATATATATATATATATATATATTATATAATTATATTTATATATATACCTTAAAAAGAGAACATACACTTTCGTTTACAGAATACTTTTTAATAGGTACCTTTGAAATGTCCGAAATTTCGTTTTTTTCACAATCTGAGCAGTCCGGAAGATTCCAATATGCAGAAATTTCGCTTCTCTCAAGCGTGCAACTCTCCCGAGTACAATTACCGGAGTATCCGACAGGGCATTTCATATTAGAAATTGCAGAGGGCTAAAAGTTAAATAATTTTAAATACATGAAAGAGAATTCACCTTAATTAACTTCTACAAAAAAAAAAAAAAAAAAAAAAAAATAAAAAAAAAAAAAAAAAAAAAAATATAAATAGCAAAATATATAATAATATATATATATTATATTATATATATAATATATATATATAATTATATATATATATATATATATTATTTTTATTACTTATATTGTATGGACAGCTATCTATCTTAGAATAGGTATATAATTTCTAAAATATACTGCTTTAATAAATTTAAATATATATATAATATAATAAAAAATAAAATATATATATATATATATATATATATATATAATTTGGATTGAACTCGAAATTCATGGGGCATTTAACACTAGAGGTTCTTACAAATTTTGTTTCCAATAATGGAGAAACAAGTTTCATTTTTATTCTTATTCAAATAAGAAAAATAATTCAATTATTAAATCCGGGGAAAATTTTTTAAATCCGTCTAAAAGTTTTCGATCATCATAAAGCGCACCTCAAATTAACATTATGTTCTTGAAAGCAATAAATGAACCTATTTCATTTGTCTAGGAAAATTTTCTTCGAAAGTGATTCCAGTTAAATTTCAAAGCTTAAAAAAAGTAGGTTCATTGAAGTTAATGGAAATTGAAAAACACACAAACAACCTAATCTAAACTTAATTGGGCCAAATACGGTGTTACCCAGCTCGAGAGGTGCAAAAACTCGAAACCAAGATAAAACCTATGGTTATTTGCCCAAAATATTTTAAAATCGTTTTTAAACCTTAATTAATACTCAGTCATACTCAAGTTTTCAACGGTGGTAGTTTGTACATGAGAAATCGCAACAAAAAAGAAGGATGCGTTTTGATGAAGCTAGATTCTTAAAATTGTATTTGTAATTTAAGAGTCGGAGTCGGATGCCTTTTCAGTTTCACATTCATGATAATCGTCATAAAATAAACGTTCACACATACACATTCATTTATTTGTACATGCATGTTTCTTATGCCTACTGCTGGAACTAGGAGTGTACCGGATCTGGATTTTCCACTTCCCGCCGGAAATGGAATTACCAAAAAATGTTCAGAACTGGAAATCACCTGCTCTCCTTTGATTTTAAGCTATATATATATATATATATATATATATATATATATATATATATATATATATATATATATATATATATATATATATATATATATATATATACTAGTTAATATTTAACAGGATAAAAACTGATTGAGTAACAGAAGATAATGGTTAGGATTCCATGGTCATAAATCATCATCTGGGCTGCTGAAAAGTTGCGCTTCTCAGAGTTTTTTCTCAGGCATAATTCTCTTCCTAATATATGTAAATTATTTGGACAAAGGATTAAAAAGTAGGATTACTAAATACTAAGTCTTTAGATGATTCTAAATTGATCCAATCTGTTTGGAATCTGGAGGGTTTATTAAGGTCCAGCATAACTTGGACAAACATCTGAGTTTGGCTGATAATTTGGTAAACAAATTTCAATAGCTAAAACTTAAAATACTTCAAGCTGGTAACCCGAATAAAGGTTTTATTTATGATATAAGTCGGAAATGGCGTGAATTTGTTTGCAAAGAAAATGATAAGGTGTGGTTATTTTTTGCAATTTGGAAGTATCAATGTAATGCTTGAAAGCTAGAAATAGACCTAACCAATGTTCAGGGACTGAAAATTGTTAATGTCTTATAAGAATAAGTAAGAATATGAATTAAGAAGCAAGCTCTTTAGTAGTTATTTGAATTCGAAATTGAATATTGTGCATAAGTTTGGAACAGTTTAGAAAGTATATTGGCAAATATAATGATTTGTAGTTTTGCACATGATAGAACTTTAATGGATGAGATTCAAGGAATTTAATGTTTTCTATCAAAAGGAAATTTTTTAAATAAATCATGATTCTGGTTTATAAAAAAAAAAATTTACTCTCTCGATTCTATTAAGAATAATAATTATTCATATCAGACTCTAATGAGAAAATGGGACAGTAAAAAAATATAAACTAAAGTATTTTGTCAGGGTCTAGAAACCTTAGAAATTAATTTTTAAATTTAAAAATATTTTGAATAGGTTATGTGAATGATTTGGATAGTAATTTAGTTAATATGTATTTTATATTTTCCTTTTATTTTTTTCTCCATATCATGAGTGTCATACTTTACTTATTTGAGGTGGATATTCATGTTGTAGAATCTTTTAACAAATTTCGTGTACTAAGAATTTGGATATTGGTTGTAAAAGATAAAATCTTCCTATAAAAGAAAGTGGCTTCAATATATTTAACAGGGTCATCTATCCATTTATTCTAAAAATAATTATCAACTTTACCGAATTATTAGAAAAAAAATTGCATGTAATGAATTCTACATTTTAAGAAATATTTTTCACACTGAACAAATTCTGGTTCCTGCCGGAACTGGAATAAAATATAAAATTCCGTCCGAAACGGAATTCATGTACACCTCAACTAGGTGGAACTCTATTTTCGACTTTTACTCAACGACACTTGGTAATATATTCTCTGTTACCATTATGTAAATAAGTATGAACTTTTTAGACAGTTGACAATACAAAAAAACATATTTGCAGTACTTCTTCATTGGCACCTTTAAAATATAAACAATTTCCTAGAGACGATTTTTGAATGCTATTAACAATACAGATTAAAAAAAAATCCCCGAAGACAAATTTTAATTTATTATTTGATTTAAATGTCTGCTGGAAACTAAATCATGGAAAAAAAATTATGATGCAAAGCAAAATACTCTGTAAAGACCATTTATGGATTGGAAATAGAATGAAAGAAACGGAAAAATATTCATTTGAATTTCAAAAAGAACTTGAAATGTTTTACCTCACTTATGTAGATAAAAAGAAGGTGGCTAATACCTTTTGCGGTAGCCAATTGATTCCATAAGAAGTATTGGATTCACAGTAAGGGACACTTGGGTCGATAACTTCAACTTCCACGTGCGTTTCAGTATAATTATTAACTTTGTCGTATTCATCAGAAGCATTGCAAGTAACAACAAAGGGGTCCTAAATTTAAAAAATAAATAATAATAATAGTAATAATAATAATAATAATAATAATAATAATAATAATAATAATAATAATAATAATAATAATAATAATAATAATAATAATAATAATAATAATAATAATAATAATAATAATAATAATAATAATAATAATAATAATAATAATAATAATAATAATAATAATAATAATAATAATAAAAATAATAATAAAAATAATAATAAAAATAATAATAATAATAATAATAATAATAATAATAATAATAATAACAATAACAATAATAATAATAATAATAATAATAATAATAATAATAATAATAATAATAATAATAATAATAATAATAATAATAATAATAATAATAATAATAATAATAATAATAATAATAATAATAATAATAATAATAATAATAATAATAATAATAATAATAATAATAATAATAATAATAATAATAATAATAATAATAATAAATCATCCCATGAGAAATTAACAAAGCAAATTAGCAATAAAAAAAATGCAACAACGTTTAAATACAAATGAAGCTAAGAAATTAATTCTAATCTAAATGATAAATTTGTAACTATGTCAATTTATTTGCAGCTTGTAATTAAAAGACTGAATTATTTTCGTATAAAAAATGTAAATATTTGGGTCACTCGAGATTCTTCAGCAAGGGATTCTAGAAGTGGAAAAAATATTTTTCTTTTTTTCAAAAAAAAAAAAAAAAAAAGGAGAGAGAAAGGAATGGGAAAGAGAATGTGTGTTGGTGGTTCCTTTTGGGCTTTGAGACTAAAAATTTCAAAATTGACCCAACCTGACCCAAGCCTAACAAACCAAGAAGAGATGAATTATATTTTCCTAGAGGGTGTCGTAGTTGTCAAACATTTAACTTAATATTTATATTTAAATACATACTGTAACATTATGAAGAAATACAGAAATGCTTCTTGTTTTTAAAGGAGACTTTGAATAGCTTGCATTTGGCAAATTCGTATACGCTGATAATGTCGGATGAAATTCAAAATAGGGTTTATTCATGACACTGCAGTTTATCACTGCATTCTGACCCTGTAAAAAAAATTAATACTTTAGCTTTAAGAAGAAATTTACAAAAAATATTTCTTAAATTAAGCGATATAAAGTAGTAAAACGATTCTTTCAATAGGAATACGTTTTCATTTAGTTACAAACACTTGAAGATTTAGTTCTAAAAATACTTTATTCAGAAAAGAGATTAAAACTAATTTTCAAAAGGATATGAAACTATATAGTATTT
>JABUQX010068704.1:30000-32500 GCA_015478945.1 Trachelipus rathkii | reverse complement strand
GCGTAGCATATATATATATATATATATATATATATATATATATATATATATATATATATATATATATATATATATATATATATATATATATATATATATATATATATAATATATATATATATATATATATATATATATATATATATATATATATATATATATATATATATATATATATATATATCAACAGCTTCCCCACAGTTTAGCGCAGATTGTGGGCGAGATGCTCAAACATGCAAAGGAAACAAGAGATTTAAGGAGAAGTTTATGACTTAAAGTGGAAAAGAAATCTCCTCCATACTCTCACCTCTTACCCTAGGTGCGAAACCGTCTCAGTCCAAATCAACCCAAGGGCATCACAAACCACGACAGACCCCATTGTGGTATCTCGTCAATATATATATATATATATATATATATATATATATATATATATATATATATATATATAAGTAACTATATATATATATCTTATATATATATATATATATATATATATATATATATATATATATATATATATATATATATATATATATATATATATATATATATATATATATATATAAATTTAAATACATATCTATATATATATATAACTATATATATATATATATATATATAACATATATATTTTTATAACATATATATATATATATATATATATATATATATATATATATAACTATATATATATATATATATATATATATCCTCTGCTAGATATATAAATTCTCTGCTGCTATATATACTCATACCTCTCTATATATATATATATATATATATATATATATATATAATTACCGTGAAGTATTTTTTTTCACTGCTGGATTTTGGAAACATTCGAGCTTGGCAGTTCCATCCCATATTTTAAAGTTATTCATCTTATCATATAAGGAATTGGTAATATTGACCAATCGGATCACTCTGAAACTATTATTATTATTATTATTATTATTATTATTATTATTATTATTATTATTATTATTATTATTATTATTATTATTATTATTATTATTATTATTATTATTATTATTATTATTATTATTATTATTATTATTATTATTATTATTATTATTAGTAGTAGTAGTAGTAGTAGTAGTAGTAGTAGTAGTAGTTTAAAAGTACTGAAATATATTACTAATGATAGTTAATATCATAATTTAAAATATATTATTATTTACTTTGATGTATTATATTTAGTAATAATAGTATTAACCACCAGGGCTTGACGGGTACAACATCGTTACCCATGCAGCATCCGCATTTCAACGAAATAGTTTCATGTTACCTCTACATAAATATATTCAATTATTTGGTGAATAACATTTATCCCCATATATATATATATATATATATATATATATATATATATATATATATATATATATATATATATATATATATATATATATATATATATATATATATATATATTTTTTTACAGAGATAAAACACCATCACTCACGCGCAGAGCCCTAATCAAAGGAGGAGGTGTACTCGTTTAACGTCCGAGCAGGACGGAGCCAAGCCCAAGGAGAGAATAGCTCACATATATACATACATACATATACATACATATACATATATATATATATATATATACATATACATATATATACACATACATAAATACATATACATAACCTAAATACATATACACATACACAACATATATATATACAAATATAAATATCACTACTATTATTAATACTATCACTATCATTACTATCATTATCACTACTATCACTATCACTGCACTATGTTTTAATATTAATATTGATATGCCTACACAATATTTCACAATATATTAATATTATTTACCACTATTCACTATATTAAAAATTTTCATTAACTAATATTACACTGTATTATTATTATTATTATCATTATCACCACAATCACTGATATTACTATTATTATGTTTGTTATATATATTTCACCATATATTAATATTATTTAAAACTATTCACCATATTAAAAATTATCATTAACATTATTATTACTTATCATTATCACCAAAATCACTGTTATTACTATTAGTATGTTAAACGATATATCACCACCACCATTCGCGGAAAGATAAATGTGATAGAAGGGGTTTCCAGCCACTTGCTACCAGTGGAAGAGAATTTGGAAAATTTACTTCATATGACTCGACGATAGACTTGGGAAACGCAGCTCCACGTTCTGCAATTTAGTATTTTAAATTTCTTCTTTATAATTTTATATTTGTATTTAATTATCCAAAATAGCCAAAAGAAATGATTTCAAAAATTTTGTTGCTCCTCCAACCCAGATTACAAATGAAATAAATTTAAATGTTTAAAATTTTACATTTTTAAAATCCAAAATCGTAATTTTCTTTTTCTTTGAAATTTCTAGCCACCATGAATCAATCAAATGCTTTCTTTCTCTCTCTCTCTTCTCTTAAAATATTCCAATAAAATCTTCAAGATTCCCAGATTGGACTTCATCTCTTCAATAAATCGCCTCTGAA
>JABUQX010068704.1:0-25000 GCA_015478945.1 Trachelipus rathkii | reverse complement strand
AAATAATAAATAATAAATAAATAATAAATAATAAATAATAAATAATAAATAATAAATAATAAATAATAAATAATAAATAATAAATAATAAATAATAAATAATAAATAATAAATAATAAATAATAAATAATAAATAATAAATAATAAATAATAATAATAATAATAATAATAATAATAATAATAAATAATAAATAATAAATAATAAAATAATAAATAATAAATAATAAATAATAAATAATAAATAATAAATAATAAATAATAATAATAATAATAATAATAATAATAATAATAATAATAATAATAATAATAATAATAATAATAATAATAATAATAATAATAATAATAATAATAATAATAATAATAATAATAATAATAATAATAATAATAATAATAATAATAATAATAATAATAATAATAATAATAATAAATAAGAAAAATAATCCTATTTGTGCAAAGATCTTTGCCATTTTTTTTTTTTTTTTTTTTTTTTGACTAATGAATATGGCTGATCAAATCCGCAAAAAAAGATCCCTAGTATTAAGTGGGAATTGACCAAAATCTATCGTAAAACAATTTAGAATAAATTGAACCTAACACCTTGAAATACCAGTTTTAGAGAAGAAATTGTTCCCAAATTGACGTCATAATCACGAAGAGAACAAAATCATTATTAAACAATGCTGCTATATTATTGTTAATCTTCTTTAACTTATAACTGTGGAGCTTGTTACCAACCCAATTTGACAAATATATAAGTATATAAGAATTTATATTAATAAAGTTCTAAGAAATTCATGAATACACTGGCAACGACTTACCCACGAATATATAATATCTCTACAGAGGAAGAGATACACATAACATATATGGATAGATTTATATAGACTACTGCAGCCTTCAATCCAATTCACATGATCTCACCCGAGCATAACCGATCTAGACTCTAGTAATAAAGTACCTAATGAAATGAGAGTAAACATCATTCACAAGTAGAACAAATATTCATCAGATAACGATTAAATATTTTATAATATACTAATCAGCAAAGTCATGCCCTATAACCTATATGAAACTGAATGTAATATTACATCTAACATTCGTAGAATAATTCTAAATTATCATTATCAAATAATAAATATTTTAAAGTAACCACTCAAAATCTACTCACTCTTGAATCGATAAGCAGGAACAGATAGCGTAATTGCATGATGAAAATAGCGCGTGAGATGATAAAAGGGTAATAAGACAAACAAAAGAGATTGTTGTGAATAATTTTTACTCTCTAATCGTATACTAGTTGATACGATCTTACCATTAACTCACACTGGCAATCAGAATTTGGTCAAACATCAGTCGTCAGCACTTCTGGCGATCACAGTAAGGATATCGTTAATCATATAAAAAACTCATCATATCTTACAGAGATCTGATTATCTTCCATCATTATGTGCGAGTATGTATATCTTAATAACAACGCGAGATCTTAACATAATTAGTGCCAGACTAATCATATTAACTGTAAACACACCGTTACTGTCAACCACTCAACCAAGTAGATCAGAGCTCTATAAGAGGCACACACACTTAACTTATCCCATCGAGAGATAAACTCCATACTGAGGACGTGATTGCCAGCGCGATCGAATAAGAGAAATGAGAAATCCCCGTGCGTGATGGGAGGAATACGAACTCGCTAGAATATGAGAGATCGTGTTAAAATTACGGTGCTTTACTTCCCTCCGAATAGAGGGTAAACCCGCTTACACCCCTCGGGTAATTATATTACTCCTCCCTCTGCAGTAGTAGACTCTGTATAGTCACGTGTCAATGTAAATAAAGTCTTTATGTATCTAATCACCTTTCTCTCTTTGGTTTCTTCCTGGAATAGTGCTTCAATATCAAAATTTTTTTGTGTGACAATTTAGACTTACTCTATGTGTATGTAATTGATAAAACTGTAATCTTTATAGTCTTGATTAAAGTTAGGTGCCACCTATTAATGTTTAATAATAATAATTATACTATTTATAATAATATGCTTAACTATATTGTATTGTTTTAGTTTTAATGTTTATTTTTATAGATAAGATATTTACTATGCTACTTGACGTGATAGATGATGTTAATAAAACTTAAGCTCTAGTATATAGTTTAAGTTTTATGTTTGTATAATATAAAAGTTAAGAAAAATACCTAATTAGAATATCTAATTGTCTACTGATTTATATATTCAATATAGTTATCAAATTATGTTTATCTCAAACGTAAATGTCATTATTGTGAATGAAGCTCATATAGTGTCTAATAGCTATATAGGACTCGAACTTGAACTCGGGTGTATGTCTTTTAAGTATAAGAAAACATTGAGGCCATGTGGAGGCTTAGTTGGTTAAGCGGATTATATGAGGTGATAAGTATACATTCACTATGCTGATTTAGCCGGAGACTTACTGATAATAATGTATGGCAAAAAGTGTGTGTCGACACTAGCGATTTGTCGTAGTTAAGTGTATGCGCGTGTAATATTGAGAAATTAAGTATATTAAGCACACGTAAAACCGTTCGTAATAAATTAGGTATAGGTGAAGAGGAATGTGTCCAGAATGTCTTTTACTCTTCATCAAACTCTTGTAAGAAACTAGATGAATAGATTGTTGCCTACATCGTATTGAGTGTACATGATGTGTCGCAAGAGACTATTCACCTCGGATCTCAATTTATAAGTCAGTAGGCTATGTATGCCTAGTATAAGAAATCTGGGTGTTCTCGGTTGAGATGAATTAATATTATAACTCGAGCTCTTATTAAGAGTCTATTTCTAAATTATATATAGCTATTCTTACATATTTGAGTATGTTATAGTCTAGGTATCATTGTGCCTCTGATAAGCCAATATACAAGCAGATATAACCATAGAAATCCAAGATAGTTCAACAATTCACAGCGAGTTGCCGATTGCTGTACTTGGGATGAATCTTATGATAGGGGAGGAATCGCATGAGCTAGAGGAACAACTGTGAAATCATTTTGGTAGACATAACTATATCTAGTTGAAGTGTGACAACTTCTTAAATACGGAGGTCACAGAATGAAGTACTTCGGAGTCTGCTTCATCGTTAGTTGAATTATGTTTATATCAAAGAAGCAATCTATTACAATACATTTTCCGTAAACAAAGCGGCAATAGTTGAAAGGGTCCAACGTACTATTAATATTAAAGAACGCATGATTAGGTATTTTACTAAAATGAGTAGAAGTAATATAATTTAAATATATTGTATTATGATCTGAGTGTACTTTTATTCTGTAGTGCTTTGGTGTATTTCTAATAATCATTATACAGGTTTAATCCGATTGCTAAGTAATTACGAAGTGCAGCGTGCTCATTAGAATGTATCATAGAAATCACGAGGGAGCGCTGTATGCGACGAATATTGTGTGTGTGTGTTATATAAAGAACTATAAAAGAAAGTATAGGAAAATATATGTAAAATTACAGTGTGGTATATAGCTCATACAAGCTCGTATATATTCTTTAGTATTAAAAGAGTTTACTGATACGACAAAAAGGGTTTGTTAAAATGCTTAAATACGTTTGTGAATCCGGAGATTATCTCGGACAATTTTTAAATTACACAAATCACGAACATTCAACAGTCGTTGTTATGGAATTTCCAATAAATATATCATATTTTTCATGTTAGAGTATCTGGAAGTATATAATTTCTAGAAAGGAGCAGTGGAGAGAAATCTATAAAAGGACAGGGATTAAGCACTTTTATTATAAAAAAGCGTGAATCACTTATAATATAGAGTTCAGTTATCTCACGTCCTCATGTAACTCATATGAATATAGAAATTGTTGAAACGAAAATATAGCATACGCTGAATGGAGTAAGGACATATTATTTTTGATAAATGAAGTCAACGTTATTGCTGTGAATATGAAGGAATAATGTTAGGATGATGGAGAATAATACTAAGTTGTTTGGAAATAAAGTAATGAATATATAAGCGTGTCAAGTGTTAAGAATGTAAAGTTAATTATCAGCTTTTCATTTTATAACTCATTCCCCGGCTTATAATCTCATCTTTAATGTTTATAACCTTTATATAAATATCTCTCTCTCTAAAGACGTCTCGTGTGATTTATAGTGTTGTCCTATAAAGACTTATAGACGAATTTACATACTTTGCTATAGTTCAATTATATCACTTATCAACTTGAAAAGATGTAGCTATGCATATGACGTGAAAACAAGTTAGGATATTATGTTATGCATATATATCTCTTGATGGTTAAGATACTATATAAATAATCATAAGTGGTGCCTATGGCTTTATCCAATACTATATTTTGTCTAAATGGGAGTGTGTAACCGAAGAGTGCGTAAGTATATAATATGAGAAATGTTAGAAGCCGAATTTGAACTTTTAATAAGTTGGAAAAATAACTGTTAAGTCGAAAAAAGAGTCTACTATTAGAATATTGGCCTATAAAGCGCTTTAATACACGCAGCATTTGCTACAACTAAGAATACCTACTCTGTATTAGTTACTATGATCCGACTGATGTTCATATTGTTTAGAATCTCTTCGGTGTCCGCTATGTGCATATGTAAGACGCTTGTTCTTATGTGTGATTCTATTAGCGCTCATTCATGTGATAAGGACTTGGTATACTCAAATACTGCATCATTGCGTACCTAGTGATAGAATCTATAAGAGTTACTATATTTATCATTTTAATGTTATATATGAAAAGAACAAAATGTTCTGGTTATAAGACCCATATTACTTCGGATACGCTATACATGTGTTATCATCAGACACTCACTTTTGTACTGTTGTTGTTGTTGTTGTATGCTCTTCTGTGTGATGTCTGGTTGTGTTAGGATCTATATTTGTCTCTTTATTGAGTGATGTGAGTGGATTTATATGCGTGTTCTATGACTCTAACGAGTATCCCTACTATGATTAGAAGAATACCGTCTTTTTGAAGGATTATATGACTTAACTGTTGCGTTGTAGATAATTAACCCTTGGTATATGATTTCCATATCTCATGGCTGAGACAGAAAAGAAGATACTGCGAAATTGGATCGCCTATAAGGTGTGTTACGCATTAAGCTGAATTGTGTCATTCTACAGATATGTACCTCAATGCAACCACTCGTTATTGGATCGGTCTCAATCATAGGTGACGTATGGCCGATGATAGCATTCCCTCATACCAAGCTCAATCATCACATACAGTGTTAGTTCACTATCACTTACTGACATAGCTCAATTTACTAAAGTGCTCCCTCTCTAGCATAAAGAGTTACGAGTTATATTATTTCCACACACGATATCATAAAAGTCTGGATAAAAACTATTACCGCCTTTAACTCTCGGTTCATCTCACTCTACCTATGATTATGCAATATTACCTGAGTCTCAATAATCTTTCCTCGTGTGACGCTCAAGTCAATAGGTACCGCTATTATTAGAAAGTGGCTGGATGTAGAGAGGAAATTCCTTTCATCACAGATTGTTATCTGACATCGCGGCCGCACTTGTGCTATGCATGGAATATAGTTCATATTGAAAGAAGAAACAAGAGAGTGCGAATCGTAAATGTAGTTACGATAAATGAAAGAGGTGAAATAATATACATATGTCAGTAATGAGGTTTAGTCAGATATATTTTTTCATTCCTTGACATACCACAGTGGAAAGATAGTATAAGAAAGATACTCCTGTAATAATGGACGAAGAGGAGTATTCAGGGGAATAAAAAATGCAGAGGGGTATTGCCTTGTGGAATTTTTTGCCAGGCTATGGGGAAGTCTCTCTGAATCTGTACTCTCGAAGGAAAGGCGTTGGGAGAAAATTATATTGAATAGGAGGTAAAAGTCGCTCATTAGTAATCAGGTCTTCTGCATACATACATGCTAGACATATTGCGTGTATGAGAAACTAATCTCGTTCTAGCATTTAAGCAAACATAAGTATGCGAAATACCATTCGCCTCTGTATGTTTCAGATGAATTGGACGATGTTAGCGTGTAGAAACTAAGATTCGATATACGAATTACTGTCACTCAAGACGTCACACAGTGTGCTCCGAGGGCATCTTGAAAATATTGATCATTAAAGTAAACACAGACAGTGGACAGACTCCTTAAAGAATATAAAAAACACAGACCTCTAAAGAAAAAAATGTATTTGATGTATTTGCTATTAATTACTAACTGCAATTAAACTTTCTTTCACATACTCGAACGATATATGAAAAGTAACTGGGTTTCTTCACTATGAAATGTTCATTATACTGGCTCTCACACACATGAGCTTGCTGAACATCCAGTAGATATTCCACATCTCCTCTTCAGTGAACATCGATATGCTGGTATCTCAACTGCTAATTTAGAGTACTCTTAATACAGGAGTCCTGCACTAGAAGTCAACACTCCAATACATGATTGGTGACAGTTTTGAGCTCGCGTGGACTTGTCATATTGATGAAATCAGTAATTATCCGTCGGCACTGGTTCACTAGAAGTCTACACACAATACAGATGTTTCCTCTATTGATATCAGAAAATATTCCAGGCCATTCTGATCTAGTGAGCATATTCATGAATCGCACCTTTCTATGTGTTTTTATATGTAAAACGAATTGACAAAACCTGATGGTACAGATCTTTCCTCGGGGGACGACCATTATTACTTACATCCTTCAAAGTTGATAGTATGTATGAAACAGATCACTCAAAGAGTTATACGACTGTGATATTATTGAGGTACCTGTGATCCCATCACCTCAATCCTATGTGTTCTTGCAGAGATTCAGCTCTATCATTGGAACAGTTCATCCAACAATAGTGTTAGAAATCAGAGAACCTTAATTGTACTTAATTATTCATATGTGTGTATGTCTTTATAGATAGCTTATAACTAGTACATTTCAATGAAAAATTTATTGATGGTATTTAAAAATTATACAAGATTGACGAAGCGTTGTTTTGGAATTTGCCACATCTTCATGGCGAGAGTCAAAATTTCAATTTTGGGATTTTCTGCAATGGTTCAAAGATGGGATGAGACGTGCATGATTTCTTAGACGAGGCTGCACATATAGCTAAAGCAGCTAAAGTCATAAATGTTAATAGATATTCAATGAAATTACATAGGTTGCTTTCGATTAATACGAGGAGACGGTATATAATCTCTTCTCATTTGGTATTTCATAGACTTATCCTCCTTCATGATCATTCTTTGATAGATGACTTGTAGATCATTTTTAATGCTAATTGTCAATCCTGATATTTTTATCTGTAAAAATAATATAATGTAAGTCCAATCAGCTTATACTAATAACTTTGATGTAATAAAGTCCTAGAAACAATCTGTTGAGTTTGATATCATTAGACTGTTTTGAGGTAGACATGTTATCACTGTATGTGTCAGAGTTTTTGAGAAATGTAGTATATCTTCCGGAGCCGCTTACTCATTTGGTAAATTATCTAATTAATTCGTGACTTTGTGGTTGATGGGATACTTTTTTTTTTTTTTCTTTTTGGTAGCAATGTCAGATTATGGAATTTTAACCATCCATTATCTCAAGAGAGTGTTGACATCAACGAATATGATCAAGTGTGTTATTGTCTTTCAGCTCATGTAGATTATTAATATCGTATGCTAGTTCCAATTAGTCCACATTTCAGAAACTTAGCCTTCTAGTTATAATAGGAGACAAGAGATTTGCTTACTAAGCTATTTACTCTATCCGGTAAAGTAAATAATATAAAGGTTGTTATATGAGTAGACAAATGTAAGTACCTACTCACAGGTTTGATAATAATATATATATATTATAGCCACTATAAATATTCACCCTTCGGACTTGGAGGTATATCAGTGTAATATCGAGTGTAGATAGATGTAACATTGTCCTACACTGGGTATATACGAGACAGTGATTTATGGAAATAGAGTATTTACAACGGAGGTAAATAACTAGTCTACTTTACTCGTTTTAGCTAAGAATAGTGACAACTCTTTTTGTATCTAACACCTTAAATACCACCTTAATTACTGTTCCTTGTTAGTAATGAAGTTAGCATAAGTTTAGTCTTTGTGGACGAGGTTTGTTAAATGCTTTGTAAAGTAATTCATAAGTGAATTATTCTTTAGCAAAACTCTTAATAAATTGCTCAATGGTACTACATAAGCTTTGATTCCGTCTATTAGCACGACCTTTTCAGACTGGATTGTAACGCCTATCATTATAAGCATTTTTGAGAAAGGATGAAAAGGACAAGACTCTTAGGACTAAGTCTCGCTTTTGGATCGAGTCTACAATCATCCTATGTTATCTGTATTAGTGTTCTCATGCTCAACTATGTAGGACCTCTACCTAACAAGTTGACATGCATATATATGACAGATACCGCACGAATTTACGTTTTGATCAATTATTTAGATCGCCCAAGAGATGAATGAGGAGGAAATAAAATCGGTGTTTTAAAAAATGAACCTCGCTTATTTAGGGTGAGTTTGCTGTGAACCTTAACGAGATGTGAGAGTAAACTCCTGTGAATTAATGTGATTTTGCGGCGCAGGAGTGATTAGCGTGAGCATGCTTCATTTATTCAATACATTGCCTCTCAGTCACATGCACACTTACGAACAGTGATGATAACAATAATCGGGTGAATATTCTCTAACGTTATAATATAGAGACTCATATAAAAGATAGAAATTTTTACTGTTACTTAATTATTTACATTTAAATATTGAATTTTATCAAATATAATAGATATTAATAACTATATTATAATCAACGAAACATTATTGCGAATAATCTATATGACACTTTAAAGAAATGCAAACACGTCAAATAATATAATATTATTAAAGTGTACAGACCTGTGATTGTATCAGTCACAAAACTAAATAGTAGTGTTCAATTAATACCTCATGTCACTCTCCAAAACCCTCTCGTATGTACCGACATTGCTGCTAGGTGAACGTCTTATTGTCAATCTTACCTCTTACCCTCTGTCATCATGAGTGTTGTTCGTTCTACATATCTTTAAATGTATCTTCTTTTCACATCAATTAACTTGAATCCTTTGATAGACCTTATCTACTCTAGGACTGCTCTTAGTAAAGTTTGTTAGTCGAGCTGCAGTATGATGTTTGTCAGATCGAGATTTCCCCCCGTATATTATGTTGAATAAGATGCTTTATGACACCTCAAAATGAAAAAATAAAACGGACCTCATAGAACCATCAGATAGTTTTATCGTATGGCCGATATAAATGTTTTGATTTTCTTTTAGGATATTAAGGTTTTTGTAATAAGAAATTTCGTACAATTATTATAATCTAAATAAAAATGAATCTATGATGGTATACGTGAAATTACTCGACTGGTTGAGAATCGCTCTCTCTTGACACCTCTAGTGCACTACTCTACAATGCAACACAATAGGATGACAGCTCATTAAAAACCAACAAATAAATCATGACGACATATATTAAAATAACCAAGATAATCCAGTAATGTAATTACATCAGCAAAAAATCCAAAAAAATATCTACAAAGCGAAAAACCATGAATCGATTTAAATCAAAAAACTCGACGTAAACCGAAGTAAATGCTATAGAAGGAGGTTAAAGCGGGGAGGTCAGCGCCTGCACAGGAGCTCCATCAAGCATGGAGAGCCCTATCACGAAGTACATGCGCAGCGACCAAGTAGAAATTGCCTGGAAAGATTGAACCCATTGCTTAACGCTTCAACTCCAATGTGTAATTCAGATAGCAAGAGCTCTAAGCACAACGCGCGATAATAACTAAATATGCTATATCTCAAATCCCTCAGTAGGACGTGTAGGATGCAGAGAAGACCATACTCCGACTTGATTTACTGATTTATGCTTTCGTTGAAGATCAGTATGAATAAATGATCTAAATAGAAAACCTTTAATAAAATATAAATGAGATATAAATATATAGATGAAAATGAGTATTATATTAAAGATCTTAAGAATAGAGTTAATATTTTCAGGAGATAATAGAGTATAATAATAGCTAAAAGTAAAGATTGAAGAAAAGAGATAATATAGTGGAGGGAACTGAGAAGAATAGAGTATAGAATAGGTTAAATAAAGACACAGTAACAAACACAAGAGGAGAGCTTAACTACAGTATCCCCTCGTGTCTAGCTCACCTTCTATTCATTTACTGGTACTCTTACTGCTTTAAGTGAGTGTGCGTGTAATGCTCATATGTTTTAGGAGCTCAATTTCGGCTCACAAGTGTAGTTAGCAAGTGAGATGAAATGACTCACACTCGGAGTGCTCTCTCACTCTCTGAGCGTGCATATCTGAGGACTGGAACTCTGAGCAGATAGCTGTTTACATTAGACACTGCTGAAAGAGGTTAATCACAACTGTCTACAGTGTGCCCTCGAAACACTGTCGTCGAAGGCGTAAATTTTTAAGTGAGTGACACTACATTGAAGCAATGGGTACGATGTGCACCGACTGCGGCCACGCGCGCTTCAGGTCTTACGTGCGGTGGGTGGATCTCTCTGCGCTCGACAAGGCCGGTGCGTTGGCTCTGGCTCGAGCGCCTGAATATCTCACGCGGCGCCCCCCGCGCGGCTGGAAAGCGGGTGGGTCGGCGAATTTAGCGACCGTGGTCGCAGATCTCAACGGGCGAACACACAGGGGATACGGGACCTGCGGAACGTTTTCTCGCTGGTAGCAATCTGCTACCCTTCTGCGGAACTGAGCCCTCTGCTAACTCTTAGATAATATATTTCTGTACATATGCAAGCAGGGTTGTGAAATCAAACTATCTGTTTTCCGACAATGATTCGAGCAGGAACTGCATTCTTAGCACGATTGAAATGTACACCATTCTAGTTCCTAGTCAATACTATAATAGTACAATGAGGCATTAAGGAACTATAACTCTCCTATATTAGGCTATTTAGACTGTGTCTCGAGAGAAGACACTAGAAAGAAGGGCTTTAAGAAACCAGTGCACTCCAGAGAGTTCTGGGCTATGTGGCACTCTACTTAGCTGCACTATATACGCTAGGCACTATCACTTGCAATCTATTGCACTTCACTTGGCACTTTCATTATTAGGCACTCATTGGCACTTACACTTCTGTAGCACTATTATACTAATACTACAATAGAACACTAAATTATAGAACATTATCACTAGATACTCACCCTTACTCACGGTGATTAGGGGCCTAATTAATAGTTGATAAGCATCAATTATATAGTATGGACTATATAGGACATCAATATTGCTTAGAGGAATCCTAAATAAATTGAGTACCGAGTATATGAAATACAAAATAGGATTGTGAGGAGCGATAAAAAATAGGTGCCGAAAATTAGAGGATATTGGCCTATAAAATATATTCGGTGAGGTCACATAATTGTAACCATTGAGTAAAGACTAAAAAGTGAGGTATGTATCGTATGTTGATTTTAGTACGTTGTGAATTAAGTAGTAATAGTTAAGTAGCTAATTATTACTATAAATGGTGATATGAGAAGTTATATATATTATTATATAACGCATATAAATCGTTATAAAAGGGCTAGTGTCATATTGAGATGTTTTGCCTTCGAGAACATGTCATAAGATGGCGAGTTATGTGAAGTGCAAACATGTATACGTATTTCATCGAAGTGTTACATAGTGAAAATTGTGAAGAGCGATGAGATTGATAGTGGTAGAATTGTGTGATCGTGAGGGTAGATATGAGGATAGTGTGTGTTTGTGATACGAGTTGTGTTAGTCAGTAGTAGTTAGGTAGAAGAGACTCCGCAACATGTGCTTAACTGCATATGTATGTAGTGATTACAGAATAAATTCAAGGATAGTATTAATAACATAGACAACTCCGGTCACACGTTAGGTAATCACTCGTAAGCACTATTTGATGTTATGTGTCGGTAAGCCGGACACATTCAGAAGTTCTAGACTGTGTCACATTGAAAATTGGAAGTGGGACTCCAAAAATGTCCTCAATAGTATTGACTTAAAGGTCTTAAGGTAGCGAAATATTCATGGTTACATTAAACAACGTTTAAAGACAATCACAAAAGGCTAAGGCCCCTAAAGAAGGGACAAAAAATATTCACGTGGTCTCAAAATATTGACCCATATATTATAAATGAAGGACCAAAATTTACGTGGGAAAATAATTGACCCTATGGTATATCTTTCAAAGTTCATATTGGGCTAAATGAGGAGAAAGACCTCAAAAAAAGGTTAAAGACATTCAACACTAATGAATAATAAAACTACGTTATAATGAGATCAAAATTACAGTAGGGCATAAATAATGATACTACCAAATGGGTTATATATACACGAAAGAAACTCATTGCATGAAGAGAGGGCGAAAATAGGGGGCAATACGTACAACAGTTGCTTACGCACCGTATTACTTGATACGCACCACTTCTTCGAAGGGTTTGCAAAATTAGGGCTGCCGAAAATTAGGGATGGGTATAAATACTTATAAAAATATAGGTTATGCCAAAATTTAGGGCTGCTCAAAAATAATTAGGTTTAGTTTGTACCAAAAAACTTAGTGAGTTCTAAAATTTAGGGAGTTGACCTCATAATAAAGTCAAGGATCAAATAAGGTCAGTTAAAATAAATATTTAAGTTCAAAAAGGTCAAGGTCAAGGTTAAAAATAGGAGTTAAGTGTGAGTCACAAATAATATGAGTCATTAGGTGATCAGATCAGGTCAGAGGGGCTCAAAAAAGGTCCTAGGTATATAATGGTCAGGGTCAAGGTCTATATGAGTATAGTAGCGTCAGGTGGGGTAAAACGGTCAGAAAATGAAATGATCAGGTAGTGGTCTAATAATTATTAGTGTACATTTTCGTGACCAATATGCCCCCTATATAACTACTACTGTACATTATTAATTTAATCATCGATTTCTTAAATAAGATTAATCTATTTTATATTGTATATTTAATTTTTAGAAATAAATTATTACATTTTATTTATTAAAAAGCATACCTTATGTAAGACCCTAGCGACACTCAATAGATCTATAGTCCCTCATGTTTAATTCCACAACAGATATTAATTATTGCACCGCACCTTCCTGCCAATGCACAATAATATGATTTTCACTATCTAACACTCTAAGCATACAATTTCCTTTTACACCTTTTCTCACGGTCCAACATAATATATATATACTTAAACATTTAAAAGTTAAAGAAACTTGTTCAGCTGCTCACCATCTTACATATAACTTCACACCGAGGGATGTCCTCATTACTCACAACCATAACACTTACTCATTACATTATCTTTTAAAATAAATCTAAAAATGT
The DNA here is from genome assembly GCA_015478945.1 of Trachelipus rathkii. Lineage (NCBI taxonomy): Eukaryota > Metazoa > Arthropoda > Malacostraca > Isopoda > Trachelipodidae > Trachelipus > Trachelipus rathkii. The sequence continues at coordinate 11,613 of JABUQX010068704.1, read as the reverse complement.
TTCGAAAGTATCAAAGCCTCGTAAAATTTTCTCAAGTGGGCGGCCTCATCAAAACCAAATCATCCTCTATAATATATATTAATATATAGTTAGTATAGTGAGCCATAACTACTTCCACTATCTCTTCCATTCTCATCATTTTCATTTACATAACTATCAGTACCATGATTTAGTCTTCTTTACAACTCCCATCTCTTTAACCCCTCTACTTAATATATACCCAATTGCATATTTATAAGTGAAAGGACTTTATCACATTTTCTTGCCTGCCTCACTCGCTATTAAATATTAAAACAATCATATTATACAACTTACCACTTCATTCTTACATCATAAACTTTACATATCGTTACACATGATAATTTTTGATTCCATCAGAAGCTTACCACCAACACCATATTAATCAAATTATAACATAAGTAGCGATACGCACTTTCGTCCAAGATACTTAACTATTCATATTCAATAACTCAGTTACTGTTTGGCATAATCCAAGACACCTAAAAAGACAATAATTAATTCTTTCATTCTCATTTATTTCAAACCTATTTACTAATATGTATTATATTATTACACTAAATATGTATAAAGATATTTTGGAAATTATTCACCATACAACAACTCATCTACCAACTTACTAATACGCATCCTATTTATATAATTGAGTTCTATTCTACATATCAGCTTCCTATTCTTATAGTCATATACGACGCATTATCGAACAATATAATTTTACCAGTATATTATTTATCTTATCCCTATAATGTTATCATAAACACTTGTAATAAACTAATTATTACCCTGTAATTACCTTACAGTTACCTCACTTTTATTTATCCCTATTTACCCCTTATTAATAAGTGAGTTACTTAATTATGTATCATCCTATCCAAATCTCTCGCGAAACCATTATACCTATTATCACATATATATAACATTTATCTTTATGTTATCACCAATTTACCAATAATCCAACCAGAATTACACCATACTCGAAATCATCATGTATATACTTATATTATTTATTTCACTCACTATATTTAGTGTTTAATTTCATCTCAAAAACATGTACATATATTTATACCATTCTTTCAATATCATTCATCTCTCCTCCTTTATCCTTACAGTATTGCGTCCCTGATATACTGCGTCCTTATCGTAACACACATCGACATCATCCCCACGATAATAACTATTCGCTATTTAAATAGCACATACGAAACCCAACGAAAACTATAGAACAGTATACGACCTGAGTGAAAAGCAACCATCGTTCCCAGCTTACCCCCCCTGTTATACCTATTTTACTTCTTAAGATGAGAAATCCGTGTATGCACTCAGTTCTCATAAAGAGAAAATACCAATGTCTCTCACAGAGCGGGCTTCTAAAGACTGTCCAACGACCCATTCATACTCATCTATTTAGGTAGCAAATTTCTCAGCTCAAATCCCTTTTCGATTGTTTGTCTTTATCGCGAACGCTGTCGTACTAAATATAACCAGCACCATATCCCCTTACATAAATAACCCTCCATGCACTCCTATTAGCACCTTTTTCTATCTCGCTCTGCCAAACTCATCATTACCTCTCCTCTACTGGCATTTATTTACTCACTCAATCCACTTTTTATCAGTGAGTCTCCCTAGCAGTTCGATTTTCACCATAACACATCATACCTCCAACATACACCCGTTTAACTCAAAACCGATATTATTACCATCTTTATCTCACATGATCCATAAACCATCTCATAATTACTCCGTTTATTCTCTTATTTACTCTTTTCTATTCACATACCGATGACTACAACTCCCTAATACGTTTTATTCCTCATATATATCAATTCGTAATTACTTCAATACATACCAATTAAACACACCCCTAATTAGTATTCACCATCCGTAAACATATAATTATATATATACTATAATTATACATATAAAATCTATACCATCTTAATTAATTCCATAGACTCATATTTCTACTCGTCTTTTTTTGATGAAGATGTGAGGTATACAATTTTTAGATAGAATAGAAAATAGAAACTGCACTAAGAGATGATTTTCATTACCACTAAAGGATATTTCATTTACTCCACTGTAAATAATTCACACTTTACTTACTTACTCGCCTACTCCATCATCCGTTCCCTTTCATTCACACATATATTATCTATAAAATTATATTAAACTCTCTCCGAACACTGGATCGTCTGCTGTGGTACGTCCAGTGACATAATAATCCATTCGCACCGTAAAGTATAACTGTCTTCACTCAAACCATAACCTTGCTCTAATCTATAACGTTTACTATTTCTAATAACTACACCTATTTACACCAACCCTTAGCCTAAAACCCTCTAATTCTAATCCTCTTCATCATAAATATTTGTCTAATGAATATAAATGATATAGATTTATATATATTCTCAGGACATTTTAATTGGTACTAGACATACGTTATTTACTTTACCGGAATGATTATCCTTTCAGAATATTCCATCTTCCTAGATAGAAATAAATTTGTTAAATAATGAAAAACCTATGTAAAGTGGTATATGCTATCTGACATAACAAGAAATGTAAACAAAACTATCTATAATTTATACCCTAGAAGAATTTCGTTCTATGTCACTAAAAGGTTTTCTTTACATATTCATTACAGAAAAAATCTAAAAGTGGGGATAATATTTAGAGTATAATATATAAGTTGATGAAATATAATTATAAAGTCTTTAATAACCATTCCTGATGAACAACGTACCATAGTGGAAGATCGTACTGTTATTTCTTATATAAAAGATATAAAAACCTTTATAGTAAACACATGTGACTAGTGAGTAAAAATAACTTTCCCGCTCTTAGCTCAATGACTTTTCGATTACGGAGAAAGACTTTATATATGGGTAATCATACTATATATTTTTTAATAAAAAATAAATAGTTAATATTTGATTAAATTTTTAACCCAATCAAAATAATAATACAACAGTACTATTCATATTTTAAATAAAATCTGTAAGAGGTCCATAAATTTAATCATTATTTCAACCTAATAGGGTTAATAAATTATTTTTTAATTATTTTTCTTAAGTAATTAATGCTTTATACGGTAATCAAATGGCCTCTCGTATTTTGAAACACTCAACGCGCACAAAACTACATACATATATTAAAATATGTTATATATATATATATTAAAATTATTTATTAAAGTGAGATTTTTTTTAAGCATGTGACCGAGGATATATATATATATATAGGTGTTATATATTATTATCCAATTAGGAGATATTAGTGAGATAGGTCATTTACGGTTAGTGTTAGGTTAGAGAATTATTACTTAGTACTAAGATATAAAGTGTTATATATATTCTCTCCTTAGGTAATATTATAGTAGGACGTGCACTCTTATGTATTCTATTTGCCCGTGTTCATGCGTGTTGAATCTTACAAACCGTTGGTTTAATTAACCCATGTTGTTCTTGTGCTATTCACCGCAGGGAACGCTTCCTTTGTCGGGAGAGGATATACATGTAGGTGCGTTTAACAAAGACACCTTTCACAAGATATTATAGGACGAGAGGCCGATCACCATTTACGTATAGAGTTACAAACTATATTATTATATTAATTATTCTTATCCTTGGATTGAAAATGACGTGTGAGAATTAAATTCTTTTTCTCCGTGATGCTAAAAGCTCGTTGTATTCATCTATGAGAAAACTCAATTAAATCTTGCTGTGTCCCTATTATTTCAATTATTAGGTTGTATCCAGTTTAGTCAATATGAACGTAGTTTATTATTTCTACTTTGTATCTTATACTACCAAATAATGTAGTTCTACACAATCTAACGTATATTACGCAACAACTGCCTACATTATTATTATCACTCAAACAATTTATCTTTGTTTTCGAAAACCTTTACCTCTTAATTTATCTGAATTACTTGATGAATTCCGTTTTAAGCTTATTTTCTCACTTTTTCTTCCCAACTCCTACCATCAAATTTCAATTTTAGAAAACTTCAAATAAACATCTTAATCTGATTCTATTTAAAAGATTATTGATTATATTTTGTTCTCTAGGGTCATAATTTTACTATACTAATAAGGATCGATATGTATTCCGAATTATTTTTTACATACTATTATAATTTTAAGTTACCCACATTCAACGAACAGGTGACTCTTTTCACGGAGGGGAATTTCTTACTTATGTGTGTTCTATAGTAAAGTTTTGTGTAATCATTCCGATCTTTTGCATCTCGTCTCGTAATATACTCACATATATTCCCTATCTGATATTTCTCAAGTTTGAATTATTTTGTTTTTACTTTGTTATACTTAATGTTCATGCCAAATTGAGCTTGGGCTGAATGAATGTAGATAACCACACATTACTCAACCCTCTCCTCTGCTTTGCTCTTTCTATGTAATTATTTACCTTCTCATTTTATGTTCTTTCTATATAATAAGTTTTCGGAATCTTATCTCACATTATAGTTATATTTAACAGGAAGTAATTTGGATATTAATAATGAGACTATCTAATCTTGAGCTAAATTCTTATATATCAATTTCATAGTTATATAATCACCAGCATTGTTTCGCTCAAGAAAATTTACTAATTGGTGAATCATTTCTCTTTCTATCACACTGATTTTTGGTTCTATTGTATATTTACGGCATTTCATCTCATAGGTGGATGCTTTTGCTAAGTATGATAATAGTTAGACATTATACATTATCACTTACATGTGCTAATTATGATAGAGTTGACACAAATTAGTAATTTATATGATTTATTTCTAAATTACCATCCTCTATTTATATAAATATAATAGATATATTTTAATATTATATAGTTATACTCTGATATTATCCTTTATTAATTAGTCGTTTTATATATAAGCAGCTCAGACGTAATAGACAGGCAACCGTTTTTTATCATTCCTTTAATATTATATTTAAATAAAATTTTAAATGCTTCTTCTTAAGGAAAAAATAGAAAATACCCTACTAGTAAACTAATATCAAATATTTATATCGGAAAATCTATGATCATTTATTCATTTAAAAAACCTCGAGATGAAATAAGAAAGTTTGTGCCAAAATCTTATTATGTCAATGACATAGAGGCTATTGTGAATGATCACTTTTCATGAGAGTTATGCAATTCACATCTAATATCTTCACTATTAATTAATATTATAGAGTTTAAAAATGAAAGATCTCGAAATAGTACTAGACATTCCTTAACTAAGAGAAATAAACACTAAAATATACATATTTGATAATCGTATCAGTATAAAACTTTAATTACAATATAAATATAAAATGTACCAAAAATATTTATATTTTTCATAATATAATGATAATAATTTACAGAAATATAAGGTACAGACATACTTAACGGAAAATAACCCATAATATTAAATATTATTAAGGAAAATATTTTTAATAAGATTATTAAACAAATTATATAGTGAGTAAAAAAAAAAAAAAAAAAAAAAAAAAAAAAGTGAGTAGAAAGTTGGCGAATCTGATGGATAAACAGAGGGTATTAGTTTAGGACGTTTTCCATACCCTATATCATATATTACGACGGTATGTACTTATACTAGAAAGGACCTGTCCGTGCAGGTTATTCTATCCGACAGTACTCTATATCCTCATTATCATTCTCACTTTAATTGTAGCGGGGGTTCCCGTGAGCACGCAACCTACTCACTGCGGATGGAAGGGAAAATAGATCACGCTCACAATCTGTCGATCTCACCCTTGGCAGGTCTGTGCATCACCGACTACATGACAACTCTCTCGTAGTTCTCCTTTGATTTTCTATTTACAATGTGTTTATTGGTGTTGATCGGAGTTGCATTTTGATTTTTTTACATTTTCATGATAATAAGGCTTTATCTTTACTTGTTGACTATCCACACCTCATCATAATTGTGTTTTTCTGCTTAAGTGTACTAGTTTCTCGTAGGTATATTCATTTATATAAACAATAATGTTATATTGTAAAAAATATGTGATTTTTTAAACACTTCATTGTATTTAAGTAATTTTTATTTTAACTCGACAAACTCATTTATTGCTGAAGGAGTTAGTCAAATGGTACCCAAACTTCTCCTTGAGTTTAAGGCCACTTGCAGGGACTAAAGTTTCTTTTTCACGTTTGGGAGTATTGAACTTCTCTCATAATCTTATATAGTTACTAGCTCCCGTCCCAAATATATATTCTTCAATAAATTAAAACAGATGATCAACCTCAGGATATAATTTCTCAAACAATCATTCTCCTAATATCACCTATTACAACTGGGACCGTGTCTTCGCGAGAAGTTTTTCTTGTCAAATCATCTGAGATTTTACGATCTTTGCTTATACCGTCTGATAACTTTCTATACTTATCTGAATATGTTATCTCTCATCTTACTCTCTCTCTCTTACTCTCTACTCTTTACTTACCTCTCTTACTCTTATCTACTACTTACTATCTCTTACTATCTTCTACTTATACAATGATACAAATATGGACTACTTATTATGTAATCTAACTCTTCATCTCTTACTTCTTACATAATGATAATCACTGCTCTTACTGAAACTCGCTTCTACTTCATATCTCTCTCTTTCTCTCCTTCTTCTCTCTCTCTTCTTACTCTATATATTATATATTTTAAAATGGACATGCTTCTCTGTCTGATATATAATATAAATACTATATCATAGTGAGCCCTTATTCGTTGTCTAAGTACTCTCCGTCCAGTTTTTCATTTTTTTCTTTCGTTTCTTTTTTTTTTTATTATTATTTTCTAGCATATATGATCCTAACAGTTCGGAATTAAACCGACGCTTGCTTCTCAAATGATCATGCTTCTCAAAAAAAAATATCTCTTTAGCTTCCTCCTTACCGTTCTGTTTATACACTACGTCCAAGCTTTTTAAATTTTTTGTCATTTTCTTTTTTAACTAAAGACTGAATACCAAAGCTGTACAAATCCGCAACTGCTATGAGCAGGTAGTCCTGCGTTCTCTCGGCCTTCCTGGCTCTCCTCGGAACGACAGAGCGTTCTCAGGCTGCTTCTAATTTCCCCCCCTCCCTTGGCGTAGGTAGTCCTACCCTCACCGCTAAGCTCCTGCTCTTATGGAGACTCTCTATCTGGCGCTCTCTCTTCTCTCTCATCTCTCTTCTCTCTCTCTCTCTCCTCTCTCTCTCTCTCTCTCTCTCTTCCGTTGCTTGAATTTTCTTTGCACTTTGTGATTTTCCTACCCAATTACACGCTTGTCCCCACGTGGTAAGGAAAAGTTCCCCTTCACTCTTGGTTCTTCTCGGCTCCGTGAACTTGCCCCCTAATTATTATTTTTTTTTTGTTTTTTTTTTACCATGATTGGTTTTGTCTGCACAAGACATGCACTGATCCAGGTCTATTATAATTTGGATATTTTGATAAACATCTTACTTCTTCTAATCTCTTACTTCTCTCTCTCTCTTCTTCTCACTCTCTGACAAAAATCTCTTATCCTCTCTTCTCTCTCTCTCTCCCTTCTCTCTTATATCACTCCTAATATACTTTTACCAATATGAGACTCAATATATTTTTTTTTTTAATTTTTATGGAAATTAAATAAGCTTTATACGCTAATTTCCAAATATGCAATTGGTTTTTCTGTGTGATAACTCTCCTCAGTTGTTCCGTTCCTCTTCTCGCTCTCTTCCTCTTACAGAATTAGTTATACCTATTCTTAATTTTTGTTCTACTATAATATAATGTAATATTTCTTCTAATAATCTATCTCTCTATTTAAAATATTATACATGAGACTACTTGAGTCATGTCCCATCTTCTCCTATTTGAAGCAATGCATCTACTTTATGCACTTTGCTCTTAAACATCAACACAGCAGTCACTCAACGTTCTTTTTCAACTAAAACAATAACATATATCGTAATAAACAACACGGAAGCAGCATCTAGGCTTATTAACTATACATAACCAGAGCTATATAACTCTCTCTACTCTCTCTCTCTCTCTTACTCTCTTACTCTTACTCTCTTTCTCTTATGTAGAACACTCTCATTATATATATTTACTTCTGAACTACGCCTTCTCTATCTCTTACTTCACTCTCTCTCTCATCTCTCTCCTCTCTGCTCTTCTCTCTCTCATCTCTATTATCAATGAAAATGTTTCATCTTTCAGCGAACTTTCATTTTCTTCTTCTCTCTCTATTTTATATATTATTAATGGACACTGTCTTCAGTCAATTCGTCTTCTCTTATCTCTCTATCTTATATATATCTCTACTACTCTCTCTCCTCTCTCTACTCCTCTCTATTACTCTCTTATATAGCTATAATATCTTTCAAGTCCTCTTCCGTCAAATCAATTATAAAATGATTTACCTTTAAAAATGTACATATCAAATATTCTGCTGAACCCTATCGTCTCATAACCGATACACGGTACGTGTCTGCTCTCACACTTCTCAAACTCGCTACACTCACTCTCTTCCTCATACTAGAATCGAGATCAAAAGTTGTCCACCATTGTTGCCTTTTTTATATCATTATTTTTTATACTCGAAACTTTTTGTCTTTCACATTTTTTTGTACCTCCTCTAAATCAGTATTTGAGTCTAGTTGTATTGTTTCTATCTCGGGGTAACGAAGTCCCCCCCTCTCGCCGTCTCGTCCTCGCTGAGGCCGAAATGGAGGACCCTGACTCTGACTTATGGAGCAATCTTCTGTGAATACTCATATTATCATACATTCTCTCTTGCTCTGGCTATCTCTCTTTTTACTCGTGTCTCTTTCTCATCAATCTCTTTCTCAACTTACAAAATAAACAATTACACTGTAGGACCATACACTATCTTTCTCCGCTTCCTTCTTCTCTTACTCATAATGTGCACATTGAAATAATCGAGAAAAACAAATACCCGCAATTACATCCGTCATCCGTTCTCTCATCTATTATCATTACTTCTCTCGTCTTCACATTCCCTTTCTCTTATACGGCTGAATCTAGTCTTCTCCCTCTTACTATCTTTATATTATAAATTTAATGGACATTTATCTTGCTTCTCTTTTTTTTCTAGAACTCTTCTCGTTCCTCTACTCTAGAGTATTTACTTTTTACCAATATGGACTAACTGCTCTTATATAATCTCTCATTCCTCTCTCATTATTTTATTAATATCTCTAATGACATACTTTATATATAGCTCTTCGGCTACATCTTCTATCCTCATGCTTACTACTTCTCCTCTTTCATTTCTACTATCTTCTACCTCTACTCTTTTTCATTAGTCACTTTCTCTTCTTAACGGATGTTCTATCATACAAAAATTGCGGTACAATATCGAACATGCTACTTTGCCTGAAAACTCCTCATTCGCTACTCACTGCACTGCTGCACTCTCTCTCTGCTTATCACTCATCTGAACTTCCCAATAGGATGCACACTGACATCAATACTACAATCGTCTCTCTCTCTCCCTCTTGCTCTCAACCATGTTATGAACACTGTTTCTCTTCTTATTAATTAAGTTGACTCTCTTTTTCATACTATTTTTATAACTGGATCAATCTGCTCTCTATTTATCCTCCACTCTGCAATCTTCTCTCTTCTTTCTCTTCTTCTTTCTCTTCATCATCATCTCTCTCTTCTTCTCTTTTTCTCTGCTACTTCTCTCCCTTCTCTACGTCTCATCTTCCTCTTTTACGAAGGGGGACACTGCTCCTTTGCTGAACTCTCTACGACGTCGTACTCGTGCTGTCTCTACCATCTCTTACAATGAACACGTGGCTAATTCTGAACTGCTCTATCCCTATTATAATGACACTGCTTTCTGAACTCTCTCTCTCTCTTACAATGGACAACTGCTCTTCTGCACTCTCTCTCTCTCCCTCTCTCTGCTCCTCTCTCTCTCTCTATCTCTCTTACCGATTATACTTTGCCTTTACTCTCTCTCTCTCTATCTCTCTTCTCTCTCTCCTCATCTCTCTTTTACAATGGACACTGCTTTTCGCTCTCGTCTCTTCTCTCTCTCTCTCTCTCCTGCTCTCTCTCTCTCTCTCTCTCTCCTCTCTTACAATGAACACTACTCTTCTGAACTTTCTCTCTCTCTCTCTGCGATTGGAGGTACAATGAGACATACGTTTGACAGTTAAGTCTCTCTCTCTCCTCTCTCCCTCTCTTCCTCTCTTCTCTCTCCTTCGCTTCCTTCCGTCGTTTACAATGCGACTACTGCCTCTGAACGTCTCCTTCGTCCTGAGGCCTGCGATACCCTGACCTCTTTTGCTACCTTCATCTTGGCGATTTAATCTTGGCTCTCTCTCTCTCGTCTCTGCTTCTCTCTCTCTTCTCTTATCTTCCCTCTTTTACGTCTTCACAAAAGAAAATTAAAACTCTCGTTATTTGAGCTACCCTTTGTCAATTGGCCATTGAAATCAAATCGAAAAAAAAAGTCCGTATACATCGCTTCCGTTTTCCTTGAGATATATATCACGTGCCTCTCGTCTTTACACATCCTTCTTATTAACGCGAAATCAGCTTTCCCTCTATATCTCTCTCTTACTCTCTTCTCTACCTGCTCTTCACTACTTATCTCTCTCCTTTACAATGTAGGACTAATACTTTTTAGCTATTTTATCATATATACTTTTACTCTATCATTCACTTCTACTCGTCTTATATATATATTCTCATATTAATACTATTCATATTACTTATATATACTTATTACTATTCTCTATTACTTCTTACTATTCTATCTATCTCCTATGTGCTCCATCTCTTCCCTCTCTAACTCTCTCTTCCCCTATCTCTCTACAAGGAGCCGAGGTCGTTCTACTCTGAATAACATCTCTCTCTTCGTCTATATCCATTATCCGACTCTATATCCGCTGAACTCTCATCGCCATAACCCCTATCTGCCTCTTCGCTTCTCGACTCTCCTTGCTCTACACTTGATACCTCTTCATCGTTAGCTAACGACCATACTATTTATCTAATACGATATGACACTGCTCTTCTAACTCTCCAGCCGCATACTTATTTTGTTTGCTTTTCTCTCTCTCTCTTCTCTATTATTTATTTGTTAATTTTTATATTTTGATGTTTGTTTTAAATTTTTCTTTTTATCTCTTATTTCTTTATCAATATTGTAATCGGACCGCCCTACGCTCTCCTCTCTCTCTCTCTCTGTGGCATCTCCTAGTCAGCTGCGGCGTACTGATGACGTCCCCTACCCGTACAATTCACCACCCTTTGCGCTAGAGGCGTTGCTGAGCACCACTCCTCTCCTGATCCTCTTTTGCTAATCATTTCTTGACACGATTTGTAATCTTGAACACTGTCTCTTCTGGAACTCTCTCTCTCTCTCTCTCTCTCTCTCCTTCTTCTCCTTCTTATCTCTTCTCTCTCTCTCTGCTCTCTTTCTCTCTCTCTCTTTCTCTCTCTTTCTTTCTCTTTCTCTCTCTCTCTTTTAAATGGACACTGCTCTTCTGTCTAAAAAAAAATAACCGAAAAAATCAAATCTCCTCCCTCGCTCGTTCTCTCTCATTCTCGCCAAATCTCTCTGTTCCTCGTCTCGT
>JABUQX010068703.1:0-26488 GCA_015478945.1 Trachelipus rathkii | reverse complement strand
ACTTTTCATAAGATGCGCGTCCGCCCATAGATTATAGCAAAACCCTAGAGCCAATAAATTTTTTCTTGCGTGTCTGAACCAATTTTCTCCAAACTCTGTCTTCAGGGATTCAGCCACACAGAAGTTTTAAATCAATGCCGCATTTAAGAGTAATAGGGTGGAGGCACCCTCCCTGAATGGGCTCTCTACCATTCTCCGAGTGCAGAATCATATACTAGATACACTCGAATTTTCAGCAATGCTTCATCCCACCTGCGATTAAATTCTTTTAAACCACTCTATGTCGCGATCATACAACAGGTATTTAGAATATAACCAAGTGAGAGACATAACACAAACCCTGCTCTCCACTCGCTTTTATTAAATTAGTCCTAAGACCAAAAATACACCATTTTGACCCATTGTAATTCTTACACCCAACGCTTCAGCAACTAGCGTCGTCCATAGACATGACTTTTGCCCTTCATGTCAGAAAGATGCCTTACCTTAACCAACCAACTCTATATGGATTTATATCACTTTATATGTAGCCTGCACCATTTAAGAAGCTTCTGCCTATTAACTCTATCATACGCCTGTTTTAGTAAATCCATAAAACAAGGGCTAAGGTAATTATAATTTATGCTTCTTCTCCCTCATTTTTCTCAATAGTTTGTTTCAATGTAAAGATTTGATCCACACATCACTCTACCACCCTAAACAGGCACCTTCCATAGGTTCATTCGGAGACCAACGAAGAGTCACCTCAGTCACTCGACGACTTCTTTCAACAAAATACCAGCATATACCTTCCCTACAACACTCAATAAAAATAGGTTTTCGCCTATAATTTAAGCTAACCCACTATTTACCATCATCGAAAGCAACTTGATTAAGGAGAAATAAATATAAGGAAGAAAGAAAAAAAGAACATCTCTCTTATCAGGAAAACTTATACCCTCCATATACTCTTTTATTACCCAAACTTCCAAAGTGTCACTGATCACCATCTCGCCTCCGCCAGGCTCTTGGGGGAAGAAGCTGATCTCTTTCACTAAGAATTATTATAAATTTCAATGGCTAATGACACCTTGACAGAATGTGTTACCATTCTTCAATGTAACTTTCCACTCTACCCATTTACCTCCTCCTTACTTAATGAACCCTCATCCCCAAAATATCGTATTCCTATACTGTGCACCATCAAAAGCCACCACACATTCACTAACACCTCTCATTTACTGTTAAATATTGTGCCAGATTTTCGGAAGTGGTTCTTTCCACCCACTCCAACACTCCACAATACATAATCAACATCACGTTACAAAAGCACCATCCCTATTCATTATTCTAAGCAGATCCCCTTTATTCTCATCTTAACCTTTCGCGCTTCCTTCCAGAAGAGCTTCCTATTCCCTTGTATGTCCTCATTCATCCTCCTTCCAAACTGTTCATTACCTCTATGTTTCTCCACATATGCCCATTTTAGTATTTCTTTTTTCCTCCTTATTACTAATTCCAAAGCCCCATCTTTTCTTTTGAAAAACTTTATCATTGCTCTATTAAGTACATCAACCAAACGCTTCTTTTTTACCTTTAACCACTTTCATAATGTGATTGGTCAACTGAGTGTGCCTTCTAGTATGACTCCTCTTGATTAATAGGGCACTAGAATAGGGCACTACCGTGAGATGTGAACTTTAAGAAAATTTTTTTTGGATCAGATAACTTTTTAGTTTCCTAGATTACCGGATTTTCAGTAGTCAAAGAACCTTGTTTGTCATAATGTTAGTGTGACTTTATCTTTATAAATGTCATGCCAGGAACGAACAAATCTGTTTTCTTTTATTCTAAAAGTTTTTAAAAATTCATGAGTTTAGCACAATTAAATTTTTAATTCTCTATATAATATAAAAAAATAAATATAATATACTATATATATATATATATAATATATATATATATATATATGATATATATGGCATATTATAATTTAATATTTATAACTTAATTGGTGGAAGGAGCGGTGAAAAACGAATTATTGTTTATAGGGAGATTAAGTACCAAAGTCTCAAATTTTACCTACGCACTGGGATGTAAAATGTCACTTTGATAGTCGGATTCTTTACATAACAAATCGAATCAGTAATAATAAAAAAAAAAAAAGTTAAAATTTTGAATCAGAGAACTGTGATTCAATAGAACTAATAAAATCAAATTTCAATTAGTTCAGTGTGCTTAGAAGGGTTGTGAGACAAGATCCCTCAAGACGCAGAGTTTTGCGGGGTTGGAGGAAATAATTTTTGATTGAGTCGGAAGAAAAATATTTTTTAATTTTTACCATAAAATATTTTTAAAGTTGTAATTGTTAAGTGAGAATAAAGGATTAAGAGACCCGTTTAGTTTGATGAATCGGATGCGTTTGTCTTTTATTTTCACTTTTTCCTTGGGAAATCATGTTAATAAGAAATCCCAATGGTTAAATATCGACTTTAAAAATTCTCACGTTCTCATCTTTCTCACCACTCTTGTAAGCGTAGAACGCTTGCCAGCTATTCTGGACGAAACCCCTCCACCGCGCTCGGTCCTTATAGATTCCCGACTCTTCCAGCTCCTCCATCCCACGTCCTCTTCTCTCAACGGTCGTTCTCACTCCATCTGGTTCTTGGTTATCCCACACTGCGTCTTCCATCCGGCCTCCATCTGTAGTACTACTTCGGGTATCTATCCTCATTCATCTTCATCACATGTCCGTACCATCGCAGCTGTCCCTTTTCAAAAAAAAACTCGGTATACTCTCCACCCCTAGCTCCTCTCTTATATCATCATTATTTCTCATTCTATCCCTCCTCGTAACTCCCTTTGTGGATCCCAACACCCTCATTTCACATGCTTGTACCTTACTCCTAATTTTTGTAGTTAGAGCCCACGCTTCGTGACCGTACGTTATTATAGGTCGTGGTATACACACGTATATTATTATTTTCACCCTTCGAGGGGCATTTCTGTCTGATAGTAACGGATATAGCTATCTTAATGTATTATTAAACTTTTTCCATTCTACTACTCAATTCTATGCTAATAACATTTCCCGCCCCAAAACAAACTCCAAGGTATTTAAACTGATCAACCTGCTTCAATTCCTGATCCCTCACTTTAATATTCATATTCTCCTCCTCTTTACTTATCAGCATCAACTCCGTCTTCTCCCCATTCCTCTCTCCCTCAACTCCTCATCCCACACTACAATAAATCTCTGCAGAGCCACCCTTGATTCCGCCACCAACACAAGATCATCTGCGTATCCAAAGACAGTACCTCCACTCGTCGCCGGATCATTTTTCCACAATAATCTATGGACAGGATAAACAAAATTGGAGAGAGAACAATACCCTGTTTCACCCCAGTGTCAACGTCAAACCAATCTCCATCGTCCATCTGGGTCTTCACTTTGCATAAACTATTCGTATAAGTACTCTTTATTGCTCTTCTCAGTTTTTACGGTATCCCATACTCTCTCGTTCTAAGTATTTTCCACAGGATCCCCTCGGTACACGGTCAAAAGTCTTCTCCAGGTCTACAAATGCCAAATATATCTTTCTGTTAAATTCCCAACCCGTTTCGCATATTTTCTTTAAAGTGAATATCAGATCAATAGTTGATCTATTTGGTTTAAAACCATGTTGCCAATAGTCCATTTTATCTTCTACCCTCTCTCTTAATCTTTTTTCTAGTATTTGTTCATACACCTTTGCAATATGTGGAGTCAAAAGCAATTCCTCTGTAATTTCTACAGTCTGCATTTTCACATTTTTTAAAAATTGGGCACATTACTGATTTGTTCCATTGTTTAGGTGTCCTTTCTTCTCGCCAGCACTTATTCATTAATTCTTTCATCCATACACTTCCTTCTCCTCCCACATTCTTCAAGATTTCCACCGGTATCATATCTTCACCCGGTACTTTCCCGTTTTTCATCTTTCTCAAGGCATATGACATTTCTTCGTCCGTGATCTGCCACTCGTCCTTCACCACCTCCCCATGGTAACCCACTTCATGCACAATGATCATTAAGTGGGTTACCATGGGGATGTTGTGGAGGAATATACCAAATGGTATGGAGGAGGAAGTGCATTGCACATCCTCCTCCATACCATTTGGTATATTCAGCAAATCAACAAAATAGTTTTCTTGACTGCTTCTTGCACCAGTTCTGTTCACCACGACGTTTGTCTTTTCATTTTCCGTACCGTATATCGTTTTGGTTTCTATGATCCTCTCAGATACCTCCACCAATGTATCACGGAAAACCTTCCGATTCTCCTCCACATCTACATCCTCGCCAATCAATCCTCTGTCTTTTCGTATTCATTTCTCTCTGGAGTGTGTCTTTACAAGTCTGGTCTCTCAGTCTTTCAAAAAATTCTAAATATACATTAAAAAAAAAAAAAAAAAAATCGAGCGTTAAACTATATTTAATTCAATAATCCTTCCATAATCAATTTGAAGAAAATGGGAGATAGGGTTGGTCAGAGTTGCAAATAATGGTAGTTGGGGTTGGTCGGAGTTACAGGAAATGGTAGTTGGGGTTGGTCCGAGTATACAGAAAATGGAAATTTGTGTTGGCCAGTTGGGGAAATTCTTCTTAGAAGAAACCCCATATCCCTCATATATGCGATTGTCATTCTCTGAATGTATGTCTTTTTTTTTAAAATTCAAAAATTTTCAAACCACTGTTTTACCACTGAAACTTATTAACGTCATTCTGTAACCGATAAATACCAAAAAAAAATAAAAAACAAAAACAACCGATTTCTCAAACGAAACAGGACAGGAGTTAGTAACACTAACAAGAATTCTTTTTTATTATATACTTCATATACCAAATATATGATTTCATAAGTATAAATGGAGTTACAGCTCGAGAGAGTTGGCGCCGAATGATTTTATAATGATGATGCTAAAAAAGTAATTTACGGTTCAGCATTCCTGGTGTTTAGGATGTAGAAGAGTTTGTAAACAAAGTGATAGCATAGTAAAAATAAGTAAAACCAATATTTAGTTAGGTTAGGTTAGGTTATTTACAATTAGAGAAAGATTCTAAAAATATTTCAAAATGATCAACCAAACTATTACATTATTTCTTAAAGTAAAATAAAGTATAAATTTTTATTTTCAATTTACTATTAAAATATTATCAATGTTCAACTTTATATTTAATTAAACATCTCCCACTTACTTGACACTTCCAGCATAGCTCCTGATAAAATGGCCTTGCCTTTCCCATTTCTATTAGTTTAAGAAGATCTGATTTATTATCAGGAATATCAACACCATTATCGATTTCGTAAGATGGTACAACCCACACAGTTTTTTTATGTTCATTTTTAAAGTTCCCTTGATATTTTGTGCTTAAGTAGGCAAGAAATCTTGAATGCAAGTGTTGACTAGGAATCATATCTACATCAACAACAAACATGTAATCACTCTTCACAGCCTTCCGAGCAGCGTTTCTAAGTAAATTATTTGGATATAAAATTGTTCCAAAATCATAATTATTTCTGTTAAAGTTGGAGAATAATTTAGAAATTTCAGCGCATGGCACAACCTCAAACGATGATTTAACTGTGGGTTGATGAGAAGACCTTAGAGGATATACAACACTGAATGTTGCTTTGGTATGTAAATCTGGGAAACATTTTCTAAGTAAGAGTAAAATTTTGACTCCTGTTTCAATTTCTTCCGGTAGTAAAAAGAGAGAGATGGATAATGGACCCTAAAACAGAGAAATAAAATAATGATATAGCAAGCCAAGAACAAAAATTGTACTAATACAATCATTAACTTGTA
Source organism: Trachelipus rathkii (assembly GCA_015478945.1). Lineage (NCBI taxonomy): Eukaryota > Metazoa > Arthropoda > Malacostraca > Isopoda > Trachelipodidae > Trachelipus > Trachelipus rathkii. Next base: position 20,659 of record JABUQX010068703.1, on the reverse strand, counting down.
AATTAATTATGACGTATATTGTACTTACACTACTACAGCTAATAATAAAGAATAATAATATAATAATATAAAATAATAATAATAATAAATAATAATACATAATATTATAATAAAATAATAATCATCAATCAATCACCCACCTTCTCTCCCCAAGACTGCGAGTAAGGTGCGTAGCAGTGCCCACTAGAAACAGAAAAGTAAATAAAACAATATGACGCAAGTTGAAAAGAAAACCCACTCTTACCAACCCCTGAATTTAGTGAGAAAATCGTCGCAATCATAAAAATCCACACTAAGCCTTCAGGGGACCGCGACGGACCCTTACAATGTTCAGTGCTCGTCAATGTAGGGTTCATCCTTCGGCCCAGGTGGGCCACAAACACCCAACACAAAACCCAGTCATTCACTTCTATTACTGCACCTTTCTTCTAGTCTCTGCCAAACTCACATGTTTCTCTCTTCCAGGCATTCCTTTACTGATCAATCCACTTGTTTTTCGGATCTCCCAGCCGCGTCTCGATTTCCAGCCACACGCACCAAGTATTACATCGGCATTACCCAAAGGGACTATCATCATCCTTTCCATAATGACCAAACCAACTTTCAAAGTACTCTCATTTATCTCTCATTAACGCATTTCTTCACACCACACATATTCCAAACACGTTCATTACTCATCTTTTTCTCAATTCTTCTCCACACCTAACACGCCCCAAAGATGTCCATCTGAACCCTTTTGTACCTTAATCTATACCTCTTATTCCAGACCATATTTCCCCTACCCCCCCCAAACCAACCCCCCCCCCATCTATACATAACACAGGTAATCAGTCATACCACAATGCAAAACCTAGCCCAACTTCAGACTTAGACCCTTCACATCAACCATGCGATTTAATTGCCACCAGCTCACCTTCCTATTCAATTCACAACTTCCTAACTACACATTGCATTCATCTGCTTCCACTTTTCATCCAAAACATATCCCATAAATATTTAAACTCAAGACACTTGTTTCTGTTGTTTACCATCTAACATGACTTCACACCGCGGACTCTCCTCACTCATTACCATAACCTTACTCTTTATTTAAATTTATTCAAATCCCTTCGCTTTTACACACCCTGCCAAGACCCCTCTACAAATCCTCTACCCAATCTCTATTTAGATTCGGGGCCCACACAAAAACCCAAAAAAGAAATCATCCGCCCCCAAACAATAAGTAAGCGCACCCTCCACATCTCTCCATTTTCCGATCATTCTAACACCTTTTCCCTGCCACCCTACCTCTTAATTTTTTCATAAACCCACTCGATATACAAATTGAGTAACCAAGGAGACATAACACATCCCTGCCTCACTCCGCTATTAATATTAAACCAATCACTTTCAATTCCATTTATTCTTACACACGCTTCACTATCCTCATAATACTTTTGATTAAATTCAGAAGCCATAACCATCATTATATATCACTAAAACCTAAATACAATTTATTATTCTTCTCAATCATTTGTTTCCATGTAAAAATTTGATCCACACATTCTCTACCTCTTCTAAATGCACCTACTTCTTCACCAATCAGTCCCTCGACCTTCTCTTTCAACCAAAATACCAGCATATATCTTCCCTACAACACTCAATAAACTAATTTCCCTATACTTCCTACAATTCCCCTTTTCCCTCTTGCCCTTATATAAAGGTACTATTACTGCTCTCCTCCAATACCTCGGAACTATAACCTCAATATACGATTTGTCACACAACTTCCAAATCAACTCAATCACCATTTTGCTTCCATTCTTAATCATTTCACCCTAATTCCATATATACCTGCAGATTTATCATTCTTCAACTTTCTCACTTTACTCATTACCTCCTCCTTCCTAATTAACTCATTCCCAAAATAATTATTTCTTCTTCCACCATCAAACTCTCACACATTATTGCCAATGTTATACAGATTTCCGAAGTGTTCCCTTCACACTCTCCCCACATCCATTTCATCAGTTACGAAAGCATCAACCCTATTCACTATTCTATGCAGATTCCCCTTACTCTCATTCGTGACCTTTCGCGCTTCCTATTCCCTTGTAAGTCCCCATTCATTCATCCTTTCAAACTGTTCATTTACTGATTTTTCCTTCGAGGTATGCAACTTTTGGTTTCCTTTTTTTCCTCCTCCTATAATTCTAAACAGCTTTCTTTTGAAACCTTGTCATTGACTTTTAGCATATTCAACCACGCCTCTTTTTTACTTTCTACCTCTTGCATCACCTCTTCATTCCACCACTCACTGTTAACATTCTTACTTCCTACTTTAGCCCATCCACATACTTATCTTGTACTACTAACATACGCTTCCTTCATTTGCCCCATCCAGATTTGTGTTGCTTCAGTCTGTTTTCATAGTCGACTGATTTTATTTGCCCAAGCGCTCTTAAATACTTTTCCTTATTACCTTGTTCACTTAACTTCTCTCTTAATTCTTCCCACTTCCTTCCTCTCCATCCCATCCCCCACTATCTTAATCTTACATAAAACAACATAATGATCCGATAATCACATCTCTAACCCCCTCACTGATTTAACATCCACCACATATTTCAACATCTCCTTCTTCACCAACACAAAATCAATCATTCTTTTCACTTTCATACCATCTCTACCACACCAACTATATTTAATCGTAATAAATAATATAATAATTTAATAAATAAGTAATAATTAAATTAATTATATAATAGATAATACCGTCTTAATTAATACCAATCTAGTATATTAATGAATAATAATAATAATAATAATAATAATAATAATTCCGATCAACGAACCTATCACCAGTCTTCCTTATCTTATATTTTCTTATATCAGCGTAATAACCAGAATAGGTCGCATTTCATTGAAATTGCATCAAAACGTCGCAGCTATAAGCTGCAATTATCCTATGTCACACATCTAATTAGAAGGAATGTGCACAAATGGCACCCATCTATGTATTAGCCCCCTGACAATGACATACTCTCATCATGACGATTTGCTATTATAATAAATATTATTTACTCACCATATTGGCTAATTAATAGTTTTTCTCATCACATCGAAATTTCCACTCGTCATTATTTAGCCTAGTTGCCATCTATACACAATTTAAATTTATAACAATCATCTCATATATTCAAAGGCACAAAAAAAATAAAAAAAAAAAACTAGTCTAATGAATTTGATATTTCTTCCATCACAATATTTTTCTGAATTATATCACTCTATTTATAGTTATTTTCTAACTTATCTTCGTTACCAGTATTTTATACACAAAAAACAGTAAAAAACTAAAATAAAGGAAAATTAATATTATATATAATAATAAATATCAACATCAATTAGATTACATCCGATCCATTTATCTATTCATCGATTTTCTTTATACTTTTCCTTAGTCTTCAATTTTTTCCAACCTTAATACTACTACTATTTCCTTTTTTTTTTATTCTCTTCCCTCTTCTAACATTCTTTATTACTTCTATTGCATGTTCTTATAAAACATCTGCTACTTGCACCTTATTTCTCTTTAGTGATTATTCATATAACAATTATCTTTTGATACTTCTCTTTCCTTGTACAAAAACCTTCATTTTAGTCCCTCTTTCCTTGTACAAAACCTTCATTTTAGTCACAACTTTTAATTCCTTCATCACAGTCTCTTTTTATCTACTCATCGACTTATTCCCCTCATAACAATTGTCCTAAAATTAAACAAACTAACCTTTAGTCATTTGAAATATGATGCTAACGTGAAAAGAAGTATATTTGTCACCCTCAAAGAATTTTTAACAAAAACTTCATTCACTAAAGTTTTTTTTTGTAATACAAATTTCTTTACTACTATTACAAAAACAATTCTAATTTCAAAATATTCAAAAATGTTATAAGCAAGTTTAAATCACACGATCTCTATCCTAATCATAAGAAAAACATGTGTTCCTATTCTTATTAATTAACTATATATTAATTTACAGCTTGCTGTGTGTGTGTTTGCTTGGTTCCTTTTATGCCTCCTCGAAGGAGAATAAGACCTCTGACCTGATTTGCCATCTCTGGTTTATCATACCACTGGTATCAGTAATAGAGTGATTTAACCTGTGCTGGTGATGATTAGTTGACACAACAAAGACTTGGTTTTTCTTCCCAACTGACTAAGATTCGATCACAGAGAATAAGGTGTGAGAGAGCATGTTTTTAACGAGTGTGATATGAGGGGACACCTTTCTTATTGTGTAGAACTTCTATTGTCCGGTAAGACTTTCCATATGGCAAACTAAGATTACATTTAATTTAAATTATTATTTAAGCCAGTGCTGTGAAGTCAGCAAATTTCAAGCCAGGGCTGTGGAGTCAGCAAATTTCTAGCCAGGGATGTGGAGAAAGCAAACTTTTTTATCGGCTCCAGCTTCTGTGCCGGTCCTAGATTCTTTCATTTTCACTTACAATTACAAATATGAAAAATATTATACAGTAATTAGGTATATTTTTCTGATCCGGCTCTTTGCACCTAAAAAAAGTCATATATTGGTAGCTGGTTTAAAAAAAAATCACTACAGGCAATTTTAGATAATCGATCTAACTCCGGAAGCAGATGAAGACGTGAAAGAGAACATTGTGACACAAGGCTAATTTCATTCTTTTCTTCAATCGTTTTCTACAAATTGTATAATTATCAAATTCAAAAACCAATTAAAAAAAAAACATTAAAAATCATGAAAAATAGGAGTGTTTGAAATCCAAAGGAAGAAATATCTTGATGTCATCTCATGATTTTGAAATAATAATACTACCATTTAATTAAATTAAAATATATTTAAAATGGCTATTAGTTTTGAAAATTAGAGGAGCCTAAATAGTTTAAGTATTGCCGTATAAATACAACACTTTATATAATTGCTGACAATCCAAATTTCTTTAATATTTACCCTGATTTTTCTAAAAACTGCCAGTGATGTATCATTATCTATACTATTATTACAAATTAAATAGCTATCATCAACAATTATCGGTAACAAAATATAAAACAAAAATTATTTATATAAAGTTGTTATAAGCTATATGAACATCATATGCACAGTTTTAAAAAAGAAAAGTGGAAGATTCAACGAACCGCATAAACAGTAGAGTTAAAAGAATTTCTTGTTAAAACTCCAATTGCAAGTTTATATTCACCTGAAGTATCTAGAATGCTTGCATGAGTAATCAATTCCAGAATATCAGCTACTGACACTGACAGAGGTGCCTAAAAAAAGTTATTATAAATAAGTTATTATCAATTCTCAGTTTTGAAAGAAACTTGACAATTGAAACAAATATTTTTGGCTTATTGAGTATTACAATTTATAAATGTTATGGATGAAATGATTCAAAAATGAAAATGAAAACAATTTAAGAAGAGATGTATAGGCAACTCTGAATTCATCGTAATATAATTCATTTATTCACTATGTAAAGAGATGTTTTATGCTCTTTATTTCTAAAAATTTATTAATAATATGCTCTTTGCATAATAAAAATATTTATATACAAAGTAGATAATGGTAATTAACTAGAATATAAATTAAGAAATAAAGGGTAAAGAAAAATATTGAGATGGAAAATTAAAAGAAATGGAAATAGGAAAAAGAAACTAGACTAGCTTAAATATAGGAGACAGTCGTTCTTCATTTACAGGTGTATAGTTCATAACTGAGATATAGGAAGATTTATGGAAGTAAAAAAGAAACAATAAATAATGTGAATAAATATTGTTTTGCTCATAAAATGGTGAAAAGAAAATTATTATTCAATTATTATTATTATTATAAAAGTAAAAACCAATTTAACTTTCATTTTTACCTTTTGTTCACTTTAAGAGTAAAAAATAGCCAACATAAACAATAAATTCTTAAGTGGTCAAGTATATACATTTTTACTAGTTAGCAATAATTCTGATTAAAGATTATTCATTTACAGCTCTTTGTATTAGAAAAAATTGGAACTTACTTCTGGTTCTGGTGCTTCATTTTAATCACTCTTTACTTCATCTATGATTTCACACCATACCCTGTTCATTCCTTTTAATGCTTCTTATATATTTTCTCAACCCATGATCCTATTTAGCTACAAAATCTGCTTTCTTTTCTACAATTTATTTCTCTTAGCATCTCTTTCAATATTCTTATAGCCCCAAGATTGTCTCTTAATTTTTCATTAACCTATATCTCAGATCCAAAATCTCAGTCTTCTATATCTTCATGTTTAGTAATTTACTGTTTACTTATCCCAGTTTAATAGATAATAAAATATAATGAATAATAATAATAATTATAGTAATAATAATAGATAATAATAAATAATAAAGATTTTGATGTGCAAGGTATAGCAGTGATGTACCCTGAGTTAATAGCCATAAATATGGAATACAATATAAGATCTTTAACTCTTTCCATGTGGCAGTGCACTTTCATTATATGGATGCAAATTTTGGTATTTTTGTTACCTTCTTAACACATTTAAAATTATCAAACATGAAAAATTTAGTGCAAAGAAACATTAATGAGGTCGAACAGCCTATTTTTGGTAGATGTGCCAAAAAAAAGTATCATTCACAACTCTTTAACTATATTCATTTAGTTTCAACAGGTCTATGTTCTTTCCAATGTTTTCAAAATTCTTAAGCAAGATTTGAAAAAAAAACAGTAAATTCAATCTTATTTCCGTTTGCTAGAATGGCTTCCATAAGGAGCATTTAGCTGGTGATCTTCTCTCCCGTCTCTCTGATTTATGGTCCTCTGATTTTTAAAATTCCTGCGAATCTTTTGCTGTGGTGTCGGACGTCTGATCCGACGCCAGCTCTTAGTTATAATTCCATTTCCATTTACACAAATTATTAATTATGAAATTAGCATGAAAAAAATTTTGGTCTTTTAAAAAAGATTTGCCCTTAATGACATCTATATTTTGCCTTACAACTCAATATTTCTAACATTATTTCATAAATTTTTTTTTTTAAAAATAAAATAAATTATAATTTACTTTTTTAAAATAAATAAATAATGTTTTAGAATCATTTGCTAAGGCCTTAAAAGTTTAAATTTATGAAGAGATTACAAAAACCATTTCGACTCGTACGTGCTTCGTTATTAAAGGAACTCCAAAGAAGCAAAACTCATAATTCATGTATATTAATTTAATATTCTGGACAATCTTCATCTATATATCAAATTCCGAATTTAGCGTACATTGCAATGCAAGAACTAGCGTAAAAAGCCACTGGGCCTATCCTATCTGAACTAGTCCCAGTCCAAACCCTCACTACCCAACATGCTCATGCAACATATCCACAAAGCACCCTAGTGGCCCCTTGTCAATTTGTTTAAACTACAAATCCAATTTTTTTCTCTCAATTTTGGCTTAGCTCATAAATACATAAATGATGATATAAATATGACATACCCAAACCTAATCCACATTGCATTAATAACGAAGTTATGGTCACACATGCCACATGCCATCTTACAATAACTGCTATAACTAAAAACCCCCCCCAATTTGGCTTCGTCAAATATAATTATATGATACCCAACCCATCCATAAACGAATCTAACCGTTCTATTAAATGTATACAAATCGAGTCAGATCACTCAACAAACCTCCTCTGCAGACTAATTCTCCAAAATTTAACAAACACCTATTACTGAATGCATGCTTTTTTCTTCTTAAATCAAGATGGCATGATTTCTTCTTAATTTTTTTGTTATTATGCCCCTCGTCACTTGTCCATGTTCTACTAGAAAAATTTATTGGTCTCTATAGTTATCAATAGATGCTAAAGATCTTTGTAGACTTTATTCTGTATCATGTCCCCTTGAGAAATCGCCTTTTTCTACAGAAAAACATTCCTAACTCCTTATTCAGCCTCTCCTCATAGCTCTTAACCCTCAAAACCAGTACATCATCCTTGTTCTCTACGTTGCAACTCTCTCTAGCATATCTAAGTCTTTCTTTAAATAAGGGGCCCAAACTTGTGCCCCCCACTAATAACTCTATTACTGGTTCCAACTGCTTGATTGAACTGGTATGGAATTACTCTATTACTTCCTTGCCATTTTGTAAAACAACATGCATTGAGATTTATTATACCGAGCATCTTATTAGCTTTATTTTTAGGTTCCAAACAATGCTCAGACCTTTTTTAAATTACGCCTTATAATACACCTAATCTTTTTCTGGTCCACAGACTCAAGCCACTCCCAATTCATATCGTAAGTTAAAATCTTGTATTGAGTAACTAGTGAAGAACCTTTACACTTTTTACTATTTAATTTCATTTTGCCACTTATCTGCCCACCCCAAGAAGTTATCTAAGATCATTTTGAATACGGGGAGTGGCTGTGAGTCTGTGGAACCAAGCAAAAAGATTTTAGGTGTGATTATAAGCCCCACCCTAACTTAGTAAGTCGAAAGTAGCTAATATGATTTGAACAATAAGCTTTGCTCTTGTTTTCTTGTGCCATTTTAACTTCGCAATGTTTCTCTTCACAAAAGCAAGTCGACAGTAATTAAGTAAACTGGCTTATATAATTAGTCTATGTTAGGCCCAGTAACTCAGAGTATTGCCTGCACAGAGTTTGGGCCCTTATTAAAGAAAGACGTTAGCAATGCCTAGAGAGAGTGCCAACGCTTAGTAGCAGTACAAGGATGTATCTTCTTGGGTTTGAGGGTAAAGAGCATATGAGGTAGGAGGCATGAAGGAGTTAGGAATGTTTTCTGTTAAGAAAATCTAATTTCTGAGAGGGGACATGATACAAGTCTAACAAAATATTTACATCTATTGATAACATAGGAGACGAATAGAATGTTTCTAGTAGAAATTTGAAACTTTGATTTGACGGCATTATAAGTCAACTTAAGACGAAATTCGTGCTCATCAGGCAGAAAAGGATGGAGGTAGTTAAGTAAGAGGGTTGTTAAAATTTTGGAATATCTGCCAGAGGAGGTTGTTGACGTGCTGACTCGCATTGCCCAAACATTTAAGAAACGGTTAGATTCGTTTATGGATGGGTTGGGTATCATATAATATATTGACGAAGCCAAATTGGCGGGTTTTTAGTTATAGCAGTTATTGTTAGATGGCACGTGTGACCATAACTTAGTTATTAATGCATGTGGATGGTTTGGGTATCATATTTATATATCATTAGTTTTGACTAAGCCAAATTGGTGGATTTGTAGTTACAACAAATTGACAAGCCCTAGGGTGCTTTGTGCGCATTTTGGCCTTGGTAATGCACGCATGTTTGCTCGGCTAGATGGGATTGACTGCGACTCAGTGCTCGATAGGCCCATGGGTAGGCCTTTTTACTGTCTCTATATTCCTAATGTCCTAATGTCCTAATGATATAAGTTGTGTTGAAGATTGTCGAATAGAAAGAGGAAGGTATTGAAACTAACCATGTTATCTCTACCCTGATTAGAAATAAGAGAAAGATCAAAAGTTAGTTGCCCCAAGACCACCCTCATATCATCAGTTATTTGCAGTTGGTGGGGATACCTTTCAAAATCAAATAAATAAATAAGGGTGGATAGATGACGAAGTGACAGAGAGAGAATGTCATTAAAGAAAAGTAAAAAAAAATGTAGAGCATAGAACAAAACCTTGAGGAACACCACTATTTATTTGTAGAGCAAAATTAGAATGAAGGTTATAGAAAGAAGGGTAGTTTTCAAAAGAGGGAAATATAGAAATCAAAGCTTTTTATCAGTCTCTGTTGAAAGCTATCAATATGTACATTGCAGAAAAAAAAAAAAAAAATCACAGAATTGATGAAGAGAAATATTTCAAGAGTCGGATAGAAGTTAAGGATAGTCACCAATTGAGCGCTCCTTATGGAACCATTCTAGATAAGATTAGATTATTTTTTGTTTCCAAATCTTCCAGTTTAGAATAATTTTGAAAACATTGGAAAGAACATAGACCTGTTGAAACTAAATGAATATAGTTAAAGAGTTGTGAATGATACTTTTTTTTGGCACATCTACCAAAAATAGGCTGTTCGACCTCATTAATGTTTCTTTGCACTAAATTTTTCATGTTTGATAATTTTAAATGTGTTAAGAAGGTAACAAAAATACCAAAATTTGCATCCATATAATGAAAGTGCACTGCCACATGGAAAGAGTTAAAGATTCTTATATTTATTCCATATTTTGGTATACAGCGTATTGTAGCTCAAACTCTACATCAAAATCTTTAATTATTATTATTATTATTATTATTATTATTATTATTATTATTATTATTATTATTATTATTATTATTAAACTGGGTAAGTAAACAGTATTTACTAAACATGAAGATATAGAAGACTGAGATTTTGGATCTGAGATATAGGTTAATGAAAAATTAAGAGACAATCTTGGGGCTATAAGAATATTGAAAGAGATGCTAAGAGAAATAAATTGTAGAAAAGAAAGCAGATTTTGTAGCTAAATAGGATCATGGGTTGAGAAAATATATAAGAAGCATTAAAAGGAATGAACAGGGTATGGTGTGAAATCATAGATGAAGTAAAGAGTGATTAAAATGAAGCACCAGAACCAGAAGTAAGTTCCAATTTTTTCTAATACAAAGAGCTGTAAATGAATAATCTTTAATCAGAATTATTGCTAACTAGTAAAAATGTATATACTTGACCACTTAAGAATTTATTGTTTATGTTGGCTATTTTTTACTCTTAAAGTGAACAAAAGGTAAAAATGAAAGTTAAATTGGTTTTTACTTTTATAATAATAATAAAATTGATAATTAATTTTCTTTTCAGCCAATTTTCATCGCAGCCAAAACCAATATTTAAATCTCACATTATTTATTGTTTTCTTTTTAACTGCCATAAATCTTCCTATACTCAGTTGAATGAACTAGACACCTGTTTAATGTAAAAATGCAGTTAGCGTTTAGGGTCGACTGGGTAATGAGTTTCTTTTTATATTTCCTTATTTCTTTTAATATTCAATCTAATATTTTCTCTGAATCTTTATTCTTAATTTTATATTTCTATTAATTACGATTACTTCTACTATATTTTTGTTATTATAAATAATTTGTTTATTATGCAAGAGCATATATACTGAATAATTTTTAGAAATAATGAGCATAAAACCATCTCTTTCATATTACATAGTGAATAAATGAGATTAATATTACTTATCTAATGCGATGCCTATAGACATCTCTTACTTTAAATTTGTTTTCATTTTATTTTTGCCTTTATAAATTCCATTTCCGTAACAGTTCTTTACATTATTGATATTCAAATAAGCCAAAAATATTTGTGTTCAATTGTCAAGTTTCTGGTCTAAAACTGAGAATTTGACTGAGAATTGATAATAACTTATTTATAATAACTTTTTTTAGGCACCTCTGTCAGTGTCAGTAGCCGATATTCTGGAATTGATTACTCATGCAAGCATTCTAGATACTTCAGGTGAATATAAACTTGCAATTGGAGTTTTAACAAGAAATTCTTTTAACTCTACTGTTTATGCGGTTCGTTGAATCTTCCACTTTTCTTTTTTAAAACTGTGCATATGATATTAATATAGCTTATAACAACTTTATATAAATACTTTTGTTTTATATTTTGTTACCGATAATTGTTGATGATAGCTATTTAATTTGTAATAATATATAGACAATGATACATCACTGGCAGTTTTATAGAAAAATCAGGGTAAATATCAAAGAAATTTGGATTGTCAGCAATTATATAAAGTGTTGTATTTATACGGCAATACTTAGACTATTTAGGCTCCTCTAATTTTCAAAACTAATAGCCATTTTAAATATCTTTTAATTTAATTAAATGGTAGTATTATTATTTCAAAATCATGAGATGACATTAAGATATTTCTTCCTTTGGATTTCAAACACCTATTTTTCATGATTTTTAATGTTTTTTTTTTAAATTAGTTTTTGAATTTGATAATTATACAATTTGTAGAAAACAATTGAAGAAAAGAATGAAATTTAGATTTAAGGTACAATAGTGTTCTCTTTTCACCCCGAACAAATTATTTATCAGCATAAAAAGAACCCGTACGATTCGTGGAAATAAATAAAAAAAAAAAATAAAAAAAAATAATAAAAAAAAAAACGAAAAAAAAAAAATATTCTCAAGTATGTCTATACTCTTAAATTTATCAAATAGTAGAGTTTTCAGCATGATTTAGGTCCAACTGGCCGGATCTGATAGTTAAACCTGATCTTTATTACGAATATTACTTCATATTAATCTAAATTATATGTGAAAATAAAAGAATCTAGGACCAGCACAGAAGCTGGAGCCGAAAATAAGTTTGCTTACTCCACAGCCCTGTCTTGAAATTTGCTGACCCCTCAGCCCTGGCTTGAAATTTGCTGATTCCAACAGTTTTGCATGCCTAATAATATTGCAAAAAATGTAATCTTAGTTTGCCATATGGAAAGTCTTAACCGGACAATAGAAGTTCTACACAATAAGAAAAATGTCCCATGATATAACCCTCATTAAAAACATGCTCTCTCACACCTTATTAAATGTAAGCGAATCTTAGTCAGTAAGGCTGAAAAAAAATATTTAAACATGAATAACTTTTCCTGAATACCAAAAAAACACAGCTTAATCAAGCTCTAATTATCTCGATACCAGTGGGTTATTGATAAACCAGAGATGGTAAATCATCTCAGAGGTCTGTATCGCCTTCGAAGGAATAAAAGGGCAGCCATAAGGAAACACACACACGGCAAGCCTGCATAAAATTATATATTATAGGTTTAATTAAAAGACATAATTAAACACATGTTTTTTACTTTATGCATTAGCCGCATAGAAGATCGTGTGATTATAAGTACTTGACTTATAACATTCGTTAAAACATTTTTATATTTAGAGTGTTTTATTAGTCTAGTAGACTTAAAACTACACATTCCTCCTCCAAAAAAACTTCTAGAAACAGAGAAACTGATCGCCTGAGAAAATGATCAATGATTCCGTAGTAAAAAAATACTTTTCACTTTTAGCCAACATATTTTCCAAATGACTAAACTTTAATTAGTTTTTAAATTTTTGCCGACAATTGTTATGAGGGGAATAAGTCGATGAGGAGGTAAAAAGAGACTGTGATGAGGAATTAAAAGTTGGGACACACATGAAGGTCTTCGTACCAAGGAAAGAGCGACTAAAATGCAAAGAACGAGTCTTGTAACAGTGGAAAGAGAAGCTAATCGAAAAAGTGATTGCTTAAAATGAGATTAGCTCACTCCACACGAGAAACTAATAAATACAAGTAGCAACATGTTTTATCAAAAAAGAACATTCAATACAAGTATTAATGAGGGTTTGATAAACTCCTCCTTCTGATACCACACCACACACTCACAGAAAATCTGTGTTGATAGTTGGTTGAAGAGAGATGTATTAAATTTAGTGAAAGAGGAAAAGTGCTGAAAGAACTATCAGATATGAAATAAAATGACACTCTGGATTAGGATGAAATGCTAATTAGGATTAACAGCCAACAAATTAATATAAATCTACTAGTATATTGTATTTTATCATTTAATTTGTTGAGTTTCTTTAACTTTTTTCTGTATAAAATACATGGTATGATAAGCTTAGAAAAAGAATAACTAAATAGACGTACAAAGTGACGAGCATATCCAATTCTGCAAATAATATTGTAATGGAAGAAAACTGTCAAATGCATTAGTGTCTAGCCTTTGAATAATTTTGATCGATTTTTTTAGTCTTTGAAAATATATGAGATGACCGTTATTAAATTTAAAAGGCACTATATTGTTGTTCCAACTAGGCCTAAATAAGCGAGTGCGAAATTGTCGATGTGATAGAAAAACTACTATTACCTCAATAAGACAAGGTAAATATATAAATAATATGATTTAAAATATCATCACAGAACTTCTCATGGCTCGAGAGTGACAGTATTGTCATTGTTATGCGGGCTAATCAATACATAGATGGAGACCCCCATTTGCTGCCCACATCCCTTTAATTGGATGTGCCCTCTGACATATTCAGATTAATTGCAGCTTATAGTCTGCCGACTTCATATTGAATGCAGAATTTCAAATGACATGCGAGCCTATTGCAGCGCTTATTACACGGTGATATAAAAAATTATAAGATAAAAAGAGAAGACTCCAAATTTTCTACATCAGTGAGTTGGGTACATTAATTATTATTATACTATTATTATTATTATGAATTGATTATTAAATTATATTATTATTATTAACAATATTATTATTTATATTATATATATTATATAATTATTATATAATATTTTATTATTACTACTTTTGGCATCTGTAGGTAGAAGATGGTATGAAGTCGAAAATGATTGCGATTTTGAGCAATGTTGCGCGCCTGAAGAAGGCAGAATGTTGAAATATGTGAAGCCTGCACGATGCTTTAAATCAGACATTACGATATTCCCCCCACAAACCATCAAACGCATCATTCACCTCCCCCAAAACACTACCTATTCGTTGTTTGTAGCCACACACATCACGTGTCGCAGAGCCGGGATTAGAGTGGATTATCGGCACATCGATTTGGTTGCTTTTTATGCTAATGATTAATGAATAGTGCGGCGGATTGCCGACTGGCAGGAGCCGATAGGAAGCTGCCGCTGAAGAAATTAAGAGTAGAGTTAACGTGCAACAATGACGCGGTCAATAAGCGAAAGACGCTATTTAAGATGCCCTTGCAAATACAAGTGCAGTTCGCACTCATGAAACAGGATGTAGCGTAAACAAATGCTGGATGCCAAATGAAGCGAAGCCGCTATGTATAGTTTTAAGTAGACGTAGCCTACAAAGTAAGTGATATGTGGATGTGGCTAACATAGTCAGGAAGTAAGGCGAATGTTAACAGTGAAGTTTACGTGGAGAGAGAATGCAAGCGATTGGCTGATGCCAATGATGGTACGAAAATAAAAAAAGAGCGTAGGAATGTGAAGTATGCTAAAAGCATCAATGACAAATGGTTTCAAAAGGAAAGCCGCTGGTCTCAGAATGATATAGAGAGGAGGATAAAAAACAAGGAAATCTCTAATAATGTATGCCATACCTTACGAAGCGAAAAATCAGCAGGGACATGAACAGTTTGAAAAGGATTGAACGCATGTAATGCGACTTACAACGGAACTTATGAGGCAAAAGCCCTCGCGAAATCACGCAGATGAGTGCCGAGTCAAGGCGTAATCTGCCAAGCTGAGAATAAGTGAATAGGCGCTTGATCGTTCGTAACTGAGAATAATGCGATGTGGGCGGAGAGTCGTGAACGGAAACACTGCGGCGAAATCTGTTTAACATTCGGCAATAATGTGTGTAGAGTTTTGATGTTGGTGAGAGAAAGAAGAAATCAATTATTTTGGAAATCGAACCGCACTTAATTTAGAGAAGGGAGGAACTCGACTAGGTAATGAGCTAAAGTGAGAAAGTTGAAGAATGATAACGATCTTCAACTGCTCGGTATATATGCGAATTAGGCCCGTGATCCGTGAAATGCATTAAGAATGCGAAGCCAAAATGGCCGATTGCGCAGTTGATTTGGCACAGTTGCTTGCCTGACAAATCGTATATTGAGTCGTACTCTTCCGACAAAGGTATTGGAGAAGCAGTAATAGTACCTTAATATATAAAGGGCAGAGTGAAAAGGGCGAATTTAGCGAAGCTATAGGGAAATTATTTAGTTGAGTGTTATCGTAGCGAACGATAATGCTGGGATATTTGGTGAAAGAGAAGGCCGATCCAGGCCCGACTGCATTGGTGAAGAAGTAGGTCTGCCATTTAGAAGATTTCAGACCGTCCTAGAGAATGTGTGGCGATACAAATTTTTACATGGCAAACAAATGATCGAGTAAGAAATAATAAATTGCTACTTTAGCGCTTTAGTGATATATACGTAATACGGTGATAGACTTCTGAATTTAATCAAAAGTAATTATTGAGGAATAGTGAAGCGCTGTGTAGAATAGAATGCGAATGTGAAAGTAGATTGCCGTTTAATATATCAATAGCCGGAGTTGAGGCAGCGGAATGTGGTTATGTCTCACTTGCGTTTACTCAAGTTTATTATCGATGCGTAATATGCAAAAAATTAGGGATAGGAAGGTGGCCCAGGCGGAAAGCCGGCTGTATAGAATGTGATGGAAAATGGAAGAGAGTGCGAGCAGGTGCCTTAGCTTATTAGTTTGCGGAATGATTAGGTTTTGTGCTGGACGAACTAAAGAGAAGTTGGAGAGGATTTGCTTGAGAGGCGCTTTAGCAGGGTGTGTAAACGGAAGGGCGGTTTGAAAGTAAATTTAAATAAAGAGTAAGGTTATAGGTAAAGTGAGAAAGTTGGCGGTGTGAAGGCATGTTAGATGGTAAACAATTGGAAAACAAATGTCTTGAGTTTAAATATTCTAGGATATGTTGTTGGATGAAAAGGGAAACAGATGATGCAATGTGTAGTAGGAAAGTTGGTGAATGATTAGGCAGGTGAACTGCTGCCAATTAATCCATGGCTTTGATGTGAAGCCTCTAAGTCGTGGGCCTAGGGTTTTTTGCATTGGGGTATGCCTGTTACCTGTGTTAATTTCTATAGTAGACGGAAACTTATGGCTCTTGAATAAGAGCGTATAGATCTAAAGGATACAATTGTTCAGATGGACATTGACCTTATAGGAAAAACTAACACAAAAAAAACAAAAAAAACAAAAACAAAACAACTTACAAAAATTCGAATACATGAGGGAAATGGTTACCAAAATAAATTATGCTTTTTAAAAAATTAAATGTAACACTCGCATAACAAAATACCTAAATCATATACGCATTTAAAAAAAAACATCAATCTTTTCTTCTTACAACTTCTATTTTAATTAACATTCGCCTTTCACACCAACCTTTTCTTTCATTCCTCCGGATGATTTCGTATCCATTCCTGAATTACCTTCTCACAACCGTAAACAGATTCTGCACCTCTGAATTTATTCAATGTCCTGAACGACCACAACCAGACCTGCCTGCACACCACAACTCATAGATCGAAGAGTATATGTGATACTTTCTCATATTACTCACCCACATTTTACATACGCCATTAGCTACGAAATTGACATACAGAATTATTATTATTATTGCTATAAATTATTCTTATTAAATTATTTTTTTAAAGGTATATTATTTTATTATGATTATGAAATAAAATTATCAACGTAACAAACAAGATAATAATAACCTAATATTCTAATGTCTATTAAAAAAAAAAAAAAAAAAAAAAAAAAAAAAAAAAAAGCCCCTGTTATCTCCTTTAGAATAAAACTGCACATAAGAATAGAACAGATAACCACGTATAATAAAAAAAAATTACAAAAGAAATCTACTTATTAGGCGAAGTACGAACTATAATTTCAAATACGTGATCGAAAATAAAAAAAGAATAAAAACAAATTGGTTGTAGATTAGCTGGTGTGAGCAAGAATTGATAAATGAGCGCTAACATAGACGCATTAGGGATTGTGTATGGAGCTTCGTAAGAAGAACCTCGCCAGTCTACATGAACGACTGAATAAATGAGTCAAGCATTACTAATTGAAAGTTCGGTTTTAGCATCATTATGGCAAAAAAGGAATAGAATATATAGTCTTGATGGCGTAAGAGCGAGATGTATATTGACGTGAAGTGTGGACTGAGAAACGCAGAGACCGGCTGGAGAACCGAAGAAAAAGATGCGATGAGTCAGTAAAGAACGTATGCCTGGAAGAGAGAGAAAATGTAGAGTTTGGCAGGAACTAGATAGAAAGCGTGCTATAATAGGAGTTGAATGACATGCGACGTTTTGTGAGTGCGATCACGCCGATGTTGTGTATATTTGCCATCAAATTCCCACCTAGGGCGAACACCCTCACCGAAGTGCCTGTGCCACCTTGATGAACTACAATCACTAGTAACATTGACGACTCGCCACTCATCCACCAGCCCAACTAGAAGGTCCCGTCAGCCAGGTCACCCTGTGAAGCTCGATAGATGCTGGAATTTCAGACTTCGTAACGCATTCTCACGCAAAATTGGAGGCAGTTTATGTAAGAGCTAGAACGACGATTTTTCTGGCTTATGTACAACTTGCACTATCTTACACGTCTCTTGCTACTGATCTCTTCTAATTCATGACATCTAACTTTTCTGTTACTAGCTTGCCCATGCTACCTGTCCACCTTACCCCCAGTACTATCGGCCGGGGAGAGAAGGTGACATCCATCAAGTTTCAAGTTATTCGAACAAACCAATAATAAAAGGAACCACACATAAAAAGCATATTTAGTTGTCAATTAAAGATTAAGTAACAGAATTAATTAAATGATCTTAAAATTACTTGTTTAATGCGCAAATAAATAACGTGAAGAAGAAAGTAACGGAAGAAAAAATTTCCTGAGAAATCAGAATGTTCTAAGAATCAATTAAAATGAACTGTTTACCATTTTCTTGCAAATAATTTTTATTACACAGTTTTGAATTAGCTCCGTAAAGATCTTTATTGTCATTGGTCTGTTTTTTTATCTTTCATTGCCTAAATATCTGATAACAGCCATATTGTGATTAAGAATTATTTATTTTCAAATTGTGAACATTATTATTATTATTTTTATTATGTATGATATATGTATTATTATTAGAAAAAGAAAAAAAAGATATCAGGTGTAACTTTAGATGATGAAGAGAAGAAAAACAATGATTAATATAGAAGAGAACGAAAGAGAAGAAACAAGGAAAAAAATAAATAAAATATATTATGTAAAAAAAAAAATGTATTAAGAAAAAACAATTAAATTATTACTATTGATTTAGAAATAGTGACTGACTAAAACTAATGATAATGTTATGTAGATATTAATGCCTACTACGAATAAAAATCTAAATTAAGAGTGAGTAAGCTTATTAATTAAAGTTAATATTAAGTTTCTAAAAATTATCTAATTGTTTATTTTTTAATTTTACAAATAGTTATAATTTATTGATTTTTGTTTGTTATTATTGCAAAAAAATATTCTAATGTCATTATTTGTTCAAATTGAATATCTTTATATTGTTTGTGCATTATATAAAAATCAATTATATTCTAATATTACTATTGATTTACTTGTTTAGTCGGTATAACTTAATTAAGGCATATTAATTAGTGCAGTCGTTATTTCCCAAAGAATTTATTCTTTGCGATAAATTAAGATCATGTTCTCTCAATCTCTCTCTATCTATATACTTACCGCTCTTATTAAACAGGATTCAAATTTTACGTATACTGCACAACTAATAAGTTTGTTGACTTGTAGTTTTAGATGAAATGAGCATGTTTCTCAGTGTAAATGTTTATCTTGAACAATGAAGGAATACGCAAACTAAGAGTGTATAAATAAATTGATTTCTGATAACCGAAATTTGTAACTCAAGTCTAAGTACAATTTGGCTGTCTCAATTAATAAATGCCTCTAATAATGTGATTATCATTATACGGAAATATGAGTCTACTCAGTACTTCAAGAACAAACCATCTAGTAATAATCATATGTGTTTGGATAGTTGGGCCATGCTCGCCTGAAGAAGTTTGTTATACATACTCGTGATTCTAGTCCAAATTCTCTCACCAGACAAATAAATATATAGATTTTTTCTCGAACCCCAGATTGTTGAATGGTGTCCATATATCATCCATATAAACCCATGTGATTTTTCTCCTTTATACGAAACGAATCTGCATCGCGTATTACTGGAAGGCTATAAAACAAGGCATTGTATATAAAAGATATGGTTATTACTCCGTGTTGTTAGCGTGATGTAGAGTAATGGGATTCCTAGTCAACAGACTCATGCGAGCATATCAGGAGATCTATACATGACAATGTTTGCTAATGAGAAAATGAATCAGCCATACATATAAGCCCAAACAGGAATAGTGCAATGGTGAAAAGATATGCCATTTAAAAATCAAATGAAGCAATAAAAAAACATGTGTTGAGAGTTGCTGTATTACGTACCCAGGGTAGCACACGTGTTACGTAGATGACCAAGTGCTGCAAATCCGCAGGAGGATGAATGAGCCGTGTGAGAAACTGTAAATTTCCTAGAATAAAATAAATCAATGTGCTTTCTTAAAGCAACCTTAAACTCGAAAGTGGGAAAAGCTTCAAGGACAAATTCATATTTCAATCAGAGCATGAAATGCTCAGGTAAGTGACTCTATAAGCTATTAAGATGTAATTATAGTATCATTTCTAAGTCTAACAATAGAATGTAAATTGAGTAGATTAGAACAAATTAAGATAATATTGTCAATGGAGAATACGAAATGCCAAATAAAATTGTAATTCATTTTACCAATATAGTAACTAACTTTAAGATAATCATTCACTCAGCATCAATAATTTGAGCTATAATATTGTGGGTTCAAACCAATTTGCCATGATTCTTATACAGAGAAAATTGATAGATTTGCTTCACTAGACGTAACGTAGGGATAAAACCTACTAATAGATATGAAAAACTATTTGTATTTGGGAATACATATAATCATAAAAATGGTACATAAAT
>JABUQX010068702.1:17500-21827 GCA_015478945.1 Trachelipus rathkii | reverse complement strand
ATCTAGCGACCGTATGATGAATTACCGCCCAACACGATAGCTCGTACAGAATCCCCCCCCGCCCGGTCATCATTCAATGATTTGAATTGCCCCAAGACCGACTGCAGAGGTCATCCCTCTATGATTGACACTCGCCCTCTCTCCCTTGTAGTTCTCCCTTACCTATACCACATCATTCATAATAAAAGAATTTAACCACCATCTTCCGGATACCTCAGTCGCTTCGATTGTCTCACTGAATGTTTTTTCCCTCATATCTCGCTCCCTTGCTTGTCGCTCAGCATCATTATCACTGATATTGTTTAGCCATTTTAACTTGCTTCTCTAAATGACTATCACTTTGATATATCAGCTATAATTCTATCCCGTTCATCTGCTTACTCCCACTGCACTTATATCCATTTACCGTATTGGTTGATTGCCTTTACTGATATCACATGTTTTTTATTCTTGATTTACAACTTTATGTATCACGAATATTCACTTTGCTTCTTTCAGTATATTTGCTCTACTTTTTTTATGTAATTTATGTTTTTTTATCCAATGAATATTCACAAATTGGTTCGGTTGTAATACGATTATATTACTTTATGTAACATGTAGCAGTGCAACAACCATATATGTACTGTATGATTATATTATTCATAACACATTTATAGAGCTTGTTATATAATCGTAATCTTATAAATATTATCTTAGCTGGACTTATCTTATATTACTTAATAACTACATTATATTCGACTTTCTAATATGATGTACTAATTAATACATGTTAATATGTACTTGTATATATATGTAACTTTATTTAACTGCTGTAATTCTCTCCTTTGTTCGTGATGAAAATACAGATGGTGTTTCCTGTTTTGTTTTTATGATTAATCTCAGCATCTATAAGAAAAACTAAGTGTTATGAATTTATAATGTTAATTTTAAATATTTTAATACTAATTATCTCCATTCTTTATTTCCTCATATTTAGAAGATTGTAACCCCAGTATGTGTGTATATTATTAAACTATTATATACATTATCAAAGTATATAAATATTTTATATAATATACTATATTATTGACTGCTGTGTTATTATAGTCGATATTATATTAGATTGAGCATATTAGGTAGAAAGAATATATATTACTCATAAGTGTTGTATAGTAGTAATGCTTAATAGAAGCATTTTTTGGTTAGCAAGCATGGTACATAAACAATGATTGCACACTATGGAAGGTTTTCTTATGATGCATTTGATGCATTCTTGCAATATATCTGATTGCAGTCCTTAACTATATAGTATTATAAATAAGTATATATTATATTTATATATTATATATATACTTACCTATATATTATCATAATATTTTATTATTATATATAATATATATATATTATATATTCTACACTCTCTCTGATAGGGTATGTGCCCTGTCAGTTAGACCAGAATCTTCCTCTTTCTGGCATCATCAAGAATTGATCTCATGTAGCACTCTAGAAAAATATTCTCGGCGCAATGCGTTTCGACGCTAGTCCTTGAGTTTATACTCTAAGGTAGAGTTTCATTCACCCTTTCAGTCCACTTAGCATCTTCTCCATTTCGAGCAATTTTCCATCCCAATGAACTTTCATATGAAGGATTCGTGTTTTGTAGCTCAAAAGCTCCGATGCTGGTCCTGGAGTAGTTCAAGGCAAGTAAGTAAAGGGCCGGGTTGCATGCCCTGTTGCCCTTGAATTCTGCGAAGAAATCTTCATAAGAACTGGGCGCGCGCACGAATACTATATATATATATATATAACTATTATATATATTATTATATATATATATAATATATTATATATATATATATATAATATACATATATTATATATAATATATATAAATATACCGCATAATGATAGTACGTTATGGCATAGTAGTGAATAACACAAATCTCAATGACCACACATCACTAAAGAAACATCAAAACAGAACATCTGTGACTATTAACATACGATAATCACACTCTCTCATGCTTCTAGGATAGAACTGTCCCCTCATTTTTTATGTTAAACTACCTTCCACGATCGCTCTAATGCCGAATGGGTTAGAAGCCGAAGCAGAGCTTGCATATCAAGTTGGTTAGGGTATGTTAAATTGAGAACCGGGGGACTAGCCCGAATCGGGCGACGGGGTCCAAATGGTTACCACGATAGTCAACAAGCTATATTCCCGGCACAGCCCACCCAGGATTTAGGATTAGTAAGTTTAGGTTAGGTTAAGTTTGTGTAGTAAGGTTATGTTAAAGTTTGCTTGTTTCGTTTAGGAAACTCTACGAATAACTATATATTTTGTGTTTTTTTCTTTTTTCAATGTCAATTGCATGCATTCAAACACAGTTTTCCCTCGTCGTTCATTTTGGGACTATATATAATATATAATATATATAATAGTTATATAATAATAACTATATATATATAATATATATACTCTATACTAAAGACATATATATATTATATTTATCATATAGATAATATATAATATAACACATTTAAAACTGCCAATCTACAGACGATCTAACTTTGAAAAAGTTATATAACTCAGCTTTGGTTATTTAAATGAAATTATTAATTCGCCTGCATATAATTTCTTCTCTAACGGCCCCTATCTCCTTGCATGAAAGTTACTTAATACAAATTGACCACTTATGTTATTAATTGAATATAATAAAAAGATATTACTGGAACCGCTTAACAGACCTAGCTTTTTAAGTTCTAGGTATATCTCTTTTAACCATTGCTAGAGCAGTCGTCTTCTGTCTATTTTAGGCGCCATTTATGGTACAATCGATTAGCTCAAATGCACGAATCTCTTTTTTTTCGGGTCGTTGCACGAGTTGGGTAAGGGCGTAGCGTGAAGGCAGAGGATTTAGAAGTAGGGGAGTGGTGGAGGAGGTTTGCTTACATTTAGCAAAGAAATGATTTAGTAAAGGAAAAAAAAGGACGCAAATTTTGGGACGTGGAAATAGTGTATTGCTAAGTTGTTAATTATTTAATAGCGACAAGGTCGCGAATTATTATATATATAAATATCTAATATATATATATATTATATATTTATATATATATATATATATATATATTTATATATATATATATAATTATATATAATATGATATATTAGCAACCACTCACGGGCTGAGCCCTCTCCTTTTCAAGGAGGGGACATATATAATAAACACTAGAGCATATCAAAAGAACTAAGGGCTTTATCCCAACCTAATGTAAGTCTTAAAGTGAGATTCAGATGGGAAGCGTTTTAAACAAGATTAGCATTAGCGCAGCTGGCAACAAAGCACATGATGGCTAGGACGCTCCACAAATAAGATGAATAAATGGAAAGAAGGAGGCGACACAGCGAGCAAGTCTGGAATTTTCAATACTCACGCAAAATTCGTGGCGCAGAAGCACCCCTTGTGCTACGAGGGAGTTGAAAGGTGGTGGTATGAGATGTGGCTCAAATTCCCTCTAGCACTGCCGTTGAGTACTATAGCAAAAGATAGGTGCGCCAGCGTGTCAGTCACCAGGGATGAGGTCAGGGAAGCTTAGAGTTTATATCATAGTATAATAATATATGTAATAGCTATATATTATAGTATAATAATAGTAGTATCATATCTATATATATAATATATACACGTATATAACTACTATATATATATAGTATGTCTGTGGTGTGTGTGTGGTGTGTCCGTGGTGTCGTGTTGTGTGTGTACGGTGTGTGTTTGTCCCAAATTCTCTGATTGACCAAGTGTCTCAGCCCGTACTGATATATCCTTTATCACGAGCCCTTACAAAATGCTCGAATAATACAATAATGGAGTATTCATCGACCCAAGCAACTAGTAAGTTGGTTTTTCATAACCTTGAGTTTTAAATCGCTCGTTGAAAAAACATTCCTGACTTTCTCCACTATCTAATTAAATATATTGCTCATAAAGACATGTCTCATAATGAAATTTAAAACAATAAATGGAAATTGCTTAAGGAAATGCCATTGCCATATAACTCCAGAAATTGTTCAAAATTTGTGAGCAGTAAAACTTTTGTTTTATTTTCTTTATCATTAAGTTAATATATTTATAAAATATTTTAAAAAAAATTATATATTTGTTAACTATTTCAGAAACTTTGGAAATCACATTAGTTATTCATTATTATTATATTATTATTATATTATTACATTATACTTTTATATATTTTATTATTATATTATTGATTCTTTTAATTATTATTTGATTATTAATTATTAATTATGATTTTATTATTGTTATTTGTTATTATTGTTATTGCTTAT
>JABUQX010068702.1:0-7500 GCA_015478945.1 Trachelipus rathkii | reverse complement strand
ATAATACAAAACTAGCCATAAACCCACAATCCCACCAATAGATTAACAATTAAACGTCTTAAAAGATTAAAGAACAACCAGAAGATCCCCCACCCATTCACTCCCTTAGAAGTACTCAACACCATCAAAAACCTCAAAAACTCACAAGCAGAAGGACCGGACAAAATATCTAATATTCATCTCAAACATCTGGGAACCAAGCCATCAAAGATAACCCAAATATTCAATGTGGCATAGCAAACAAACACAATCCCTTCATTCTGGAAACACGCACACATAATCCCAATACTAAAATCAAACAAACCACTCAACAACTCAAGATCTTATATATTATATCATTACTGTCTATAATATCCAAAGTACTTGACAGATTAATCCTAAATAGAATCTCCCCTTTAATCCCCCTATCAGATTCACAACAAGGATTTAGACAAAAACACTCCACCACCAACCTACTAACCGACTTAACACAAAACATCCTCACAGGCTTGAATCAAACTCCTCCCTAAGATCGCATTCTTCTTGGGTCAATAAACATCAGCAAGGAAATTGATACAGTCTCACGTCACCTCTTAATAGATAAAATATTAAACAAAGAAATAAACATCAATGACGAGAAAATAATAATAAATTTCCTATCTGGTCGTACAGGTAGTCACCTATGGACGCCACTTCTCCCGCAAATACAAATTATTTAATGGAATCCCCTAGGGTACCACCCTATCACCAACACTCTTTAATCTCTTTATGCATGACCTACCACATCCCACATCTCCCTCAATAAAAATTAATAGCTATGCAGACGACATAACAATCACAGCTCAAAATTCTTCTATAAATACAGCAAACAGAGAACTACCACAATATATAAACCAACTTACTAGATTAATGGCTACTAACAAACAAAATGACTGCTTCACCTCAAAAAATCCACTCTCACTCTACTTACACAAGATAGAAGAGAATTAAACATCCATCAAAGTTTTTCTTTCAAACAATAGACTCAATCTTAATAAACAACCCAACACCTTAGGCTTGACCTTCGAAACAAATGACATTCACTCCCCAAATAAACAATATTACCTTTATAGTCTCACACAAATTAAGCACAATGAAAACAATCAACAGGAACAAATATTGGCCAGCATAAAGAAACCCTCACAATAATATACATGCAACGCCTCCGCCCCTTCTTAAACTACGCATCACCGGCAATATCAGTCCAATATCCCAAAACTAGAAGCAGTACAAAACAAAGCTCTCAGAATAATAACAGAACAGGCATCCACTACTAACAAACCAAAACAAAAATTCTCTATAGAAGCCCACTTGGACATGATAGCCTGTCAATTTTACATAAAATTTTTCTTAACAGATCACCCCTTGCACCAAGAAGGAAAAAAATTACATCAGCATTATACTACTCTAACATATACAACAGCTTTCCACCCCACGCCCACACCCACTCCCATCATCAAACACATCCACCCTCAGTCTCAGTTAACCCAAAGAATGCTCTCCGCTTGTCTATATAACCATGCTTAAATCATTTATTAGTGCTAGAGAATTGTTGTTTTTTTTAAGACATTCTAAACCTGTAACTTAGGTGGATAATGAACGAAAAAAAAAATCTCCTTGAACAAAAATAATTTCATGTCAGTAAAATTTAGTTTGTGTTACTGGAATCTGAATTTTTTAGTACTGTAATGCAAGTTTATAGTTGTCCATTTCGGAAAAATCTGCCACGCTCACAAACGCATCCAAAATACTCAACCAACAGAACCCCCCCTTCCTCCCCCAGATAGAGTCTAATATAAGAATTAAGAACGATTTCATTATCACCTGTCAAGACAAAATAGATAAAGAGTAGACAACTGCTTGCATTCTAGAGTTGATTTAGTCATTCAGTCAATTATGATTGATAAAATGAATATCACCAATGGCTTAGAAAGAAGCTTATGTTCACTCACTTCAATCCAACCACTTTAACGAAATGTTTGTAGTTCAAGTGAAGTCAAATTGAAAGTTATTAATAAAATGGTCAGCATACCTCAAGAGTGACAAATGATACAATGACCAACACTTTATATCCAATATTTAACTAACGCATTGTTTTAAAGTTAATATGCAATGATTTGACTTAACCTTCTACTTGGAACCCTTAATAATCTCAAGATGATGATTTTAAAATATAGTTCCTTTACTTACGTATGCTTATAATGGTGCAATTAAGTTGGTAGATTACTAGCTTTGAAAAGCAGCACCTGGAGGATGTGCCTGAAAGCTGCCCCTCGTCTGAAGGATGAGTGTGACGTAGCTTCAGAATAAGAAGAAGAGACAGGAGAGGGAGGAGATCTTGAAGATCCTAATGTGTTCATCAATCTAAGTGAGTGAAGCTAAGGTGGAATAGTCTTCATCGTAATACCAATATGATGTTTTGTAACGTGTGACTCGTGACGCTAAAATATTATATAGGCCACATGTTTTATGTTTAAGACTACCGTGAGTCAGTGATTTTTGATATATTTTTTTTTTGATTTTTTATTTATTTACAATATTGCTTAAGTATGATAGATACTAACAATGATATTATCAGTGGTATGTATAGGCTATGATTATATCATAAAGTTCAAATTATTTTAATATAATTATATTAAAATATATAAACACATTTATATCAATAAAATTTTAAAAAATTAAATATCTTCAAGAAGTACAGACACTTACAGAAAAACCAATTTAACTATATTTTGAAATCAGCGTATATAATACGTCAGTAACGCTTGATCAAAGCATTAAAAATAATAAAAATATTATTTTATTTTTTATCATAAATGAATATCTCGGGTAAAATAAGTAATACTATTAAGGCACCTTATATCTATACAAGGAAACACTATAATCTAATATCGTAGTGACTATCAGCGTGAAAAACATGGAAAAAATCTCTATTATCAGAATAAAATGGGAATTAAATGCGTAGATTTAATAATAATTAGAGAAACATAATATTTAAAAAAATAAAAAACAAATTAAAGTGATTGTATCTCGAAACAGATCGGCGGGAATATGTGCCATTTGAGCTCGGATGGTACGTTTTCCATTACCCCTATGTAAGGGGAGGGGCGGAGGAACCTCCTCGCTGCGACACCCAAATACCAAAAGAGCGGGGGTATCCGGAGACCCTCCCGGAGGGGGGGATGACATTATGATTCACTATACACTCTGATCGTAATTTATCCCCGGTATAAGCCGAGTATATATATAAGAGACCACCGAACTTACTACTGCCATCTTTGGTTTACTCCACTATGTGAGGTATTTCCTTTATGAGTGTTAAAAAATATAAAAAATAATATATAAAAATTTAATAAACTGATACGAGTACTATATAAGTTACGTGATATAATAATATATCTCCCACGTTATAAGTCACGTGGCTTCACATATATCTAATACATAATTTTAATATTTGCTCACATATCCTACTATTCTCTCTCACCCTCCTAGAGCTCGCGCGCACTACGATTGCGGAGGATGTCAGGTGTGCAAACGTGCATCTCGAACTAGAAATAATAAATATATGAAAATAAAAAAAAAAAGAAACCCAAATGAAACACTTAATTCCAAAAGATATATCTCTCTGAAGATCGATTAACAACATTAACAGGTACTAACCATATGTGAATGTATCTGATTATGTAGTATATAAACCTTTCAAAGGAATACATATTCTACTCTTTTAGAGTATCTGACTTTTTTTTAAAACAATATCTTCTAATAATTACACAAATCATATCTAGTTATAATTTCATATGACCATTGTACAAAATGTCTATTCTTGTACACAATATCAAATAAATATGACGTAATTAATAATAAACTCATATGAATTTCAGATAGTACTTTCATTATCACTTATAATTACATTACATAATACATATCTCTTATCAGTATATATTTATTTTACATATAGCTTTACTTCCTTATTATTGTAATTAATATCCATACACTTCCTTGTAAATCATTATATCACCTATTATATATTTACTCAAATATTTTGATTTTATTATATTCATGGGGAAAAATAAAGATTTGCACAAATATGTGGAAACAAAATAGGATTTGATAATAGATAATTTGTTACCATCTGGCTGTATAAAAATAAAAAGGTGGTAGGGCAGATATTTAATTTATTAAAGAAATAATGATTATCTCTGAAGAGATCAATTCGCTGTGGAACAACCGAAACAAGTAGAGCTACTATATATATGCGTTAAGTGACTTAGAGTTGTTATACTCCTAGAGGCTCATCACTGAAGACGGCAAACATACTCCAAAACACTCCAAGGATGCTACCATGTTAGGGTCTCTATAGACTCAATCTAAGATATTTATCTTTAGATTGCACTAACCCATCAGATTGTCTCTATTTTTGCCATCCGCTAATTTTATCTCTGAAATAGATACATATTATAATTAAGATATGAAAATACGTAATTGAATATTGTTATTTACTCTCACTAGAGAAGAGAGACTTCATGCGTTAGTGGAAATTTGCTTGGTATACATATTTATCAAGGTTGGGTCAATATAGTGTAAATCAGGTAAATTTTAAATCAGGGTTTTAGTAAAAGAAGTTATCAGTGAGTATGTTTCTGTATAAATGCGATCTTTTTATCGCGTGTAAGAGCCATCTGAGAGTTAAAATGAAAACTCTCGACACTTTATATGCTAAAAGAGTCTTGCCTTCTCAATGTCTAATTACCTTATCCACTTAGTTCTCAATATAAATGAGAATAAATTAACACAAACAAAAAATTAAAATCAAATAGATAAATGTATCAAACTATTTTTAATGTTGAAACTCACAATATTAGAGATGCATTTGCCATTTAGAAATAATTGGCAAATGATCAGTCTAATTGTATTCTAAATTTTAACATACATCTATTCTTTGATATTACTTTACAACGCCTCTATTGTAATATTATGAAAACTGCATTAAATAAATATTATCTATATTTATATATATATATTAAAACTATTATAAAATCTAAGGGTAATGTGAGGAGAAGAAAAAATAAAATATATTCACATACTTAGAAATTCCCATACTCCTTGCAATATATATATATATTAATAATATTGTTAAAAAAAGTTATAATAAATTAAAAAGATACATATATATAGATCCTTATTATCATTAATTCTGTATTATTTATTACAATGTGATCATTGTGTATATAATGCATCTGTACAAGAGCAAGAGAAGCAGAAGAAATAAAAAACGTTTTTCTTGAAAGGACAACTAACTTACTTACACAATACAAAATCAGCTATAAATATGATCACATACGTAGCTAATTAGTAGCAGCTATTAACTAAGAAAAGTAACTTACATATTTGGTAATAATTAATTAGAATTTGTTCATGGGAAGAAAACAGTCTCTATTATGTCCAACTTTACATTAAGCTATGGTTGGTGTTAATTAAGCAAAGTGCAAAAATTAAGCATTCTGTGATGAATTATATTGTGCAAAAGGCATTACCTGTTTTAGCTATAACCTTTCAAAGGATGAAGTCGATAATTTTAAAATCATAAATAATAACTAAAAGAAATGAGTTTAGTGAAAACAAAAGAAAAAATATATAAAAATGAGAAATTAACAAACTACTTGAAACTTATTCAAACATGCATAGAAGTGTTTGGTGGTTAGGTAGTACAAAAGATAATTTTCTAAATGAGAACAATAGAGAAAAGGTAGTAGATAGGTTACATTTACAATTTGGACACCCAGGTAAAGAAAGGTTGTGGGAATTGGCTAGGGATGCTTATAGGGATGAGATTGATAGTGAGGAATGGAAGAAAAGAAGTTGTTGTGTGAAAAGTATTAGTGAAAAATGTGATACTTGTGTTAGGCATAGTAAGACCCATAGCGGGTTTCTATTTAGCAAAGGCTTTCAATGAAAGAGTATTAATGGATTTCGATTTAAGTGAGATAGAGGGGCATAGATTTCATGGTATGATTGATTTTGGGACTAGGTATTGTCAAGCTTGTTGAATTAAAAATAAAGAACCTAAAGAAATAGAAAGTGTTAGAAAGATGGATTAGCATATTTGGTGCACCTGAAAGAATCTTGAGTGAACATGGATTAGAATTTCAGAATGAAAAAATGAAAGGTTTATGTGAAAGATTTAGTATGATTCAATTGGGTAACTGTGGCTGAGAGTCCTTGGAGTAATGGTCAATGTGAAAAAAAAAAAATGGGGGGTAATGGATTGTTGAAAAATTCTATGAGAAAAATGAAAGTTGAGGGTATTAGTAGAAATCTGAGTTTGATTTGGTTTGTAACTGCAAAGAATGGGTTGTTAAATAGGAATGGATATTCTCCTAATCAATTAGTTTTCGGTAAGAATGTTAGGTTACCTAACAATACAACCGAGGAAAATAGGAGTATGGATGTGATTGGTATAGAGGGTTAAATTTTAAGAAAACATTTAGATGGAATAAGTAAAGGAATTATACATATTCCAACAAGAATCAGAGGTTAATAATGAAAGCAATAAAGGGGCAGATTGGGAAACAATATTGGGAAAAGCGGGAAGCAGGAGGGGGAAGTGTATTATAAAAGGATATGATAAACAATTGGAGGGGTCCCGGCAAAGGTGATAGGAAGGGATTGGAAAAAACTGTAATAGTTAAGCATGGGGGGACTTTATAGCAAGGGTTCATATTACTAGATTAGCATGGGTACCTCCAGAATAAGGAGGATATGGTTAATAAAGGAGAAAATGAAAGGATATGAAAGAGGAGGGGATATACAGGATCAGTTGAATGATACTACTTCAAATGAAATGAACAGAAGAAAAAAAGGAAGAGAAAGAGAGAAGGGGAGAGCAAAAGGAAACAGCAGGAGACTTTGACAAAAATAAAGATTGGAAAAAGGTATAGATGCAAGAATAAAGAGAATGGAGAATGTATGGATGTGAAAGTGTTAAGTAGAGTTGGAAAAGCAAAGAGTAAGAAGTGGAGTGAGTTATAATATTCAAAATGTGGCGAGTGTAGTTGGATTGACTTAAGATTATAAGGAGATTGAAAGTATCGAGGATCAAGAGGAAGAGAAGTTTGGTCAGGCAATTGGGATAATGAAAGTTTGGACAACTAAGTTAAAGGAAATTGATAATTTGGAAGTGAATGATGTTTTAAGCAAGTCAATGATTGAGGTCAAAAGAAGATTTTTCTTAGGTGGATGATTACTGAAAAATTGAAGGGAAAGAATGTTTGTAAAGCGAGATTGGTTGCAAGAGGGTTTGAAGAGGAAGGAGATGATTTAATTACCGAAGCTCCAACTTGTTCAGGGGAGGTTTTAAGAATTTGTTTAAGTATCAAAAAAAAGGAGGGATGGGAATATAACTCTAATGACATAAAATATGCTTACTTACAAGGGGATGTTATCAAAAGAAGGGTTTATGCTATTCCTCCAAAAGAAGCAAGA
>JABUQX010068701.1:17500-19900 GCA_015478945.1 Trachelipus rathkii | reverse complement strand
AGGATTAGAGGAGATATAATAATGCATTGGTTTATGATAATAAAAATAATAGAAATTATTATAAATTTTAATATTTTCTAATAATAATAATGAATAAAATAATAATAATAAATCTAATTATAATCTAATAATATAAAAATATTTACACTTTTTCAAAATAGGTCACTTATGAATTACGAGATAGGCCTATGTATCGATGAAGTCATCACGTAAACTTTTTGACAAAAAAAAAATAAAAATATTAAAATTTAATATATAATATAATATAATAATAATAATAATATATTATTATTATTATTATTTATTATTATTTATATCTATTTCATTATTATTATTATTTTTACTTATTATTTATTTATTATGATACTTACTTATTATTATTATTATTATGATTTATTATCATTATAATAATCATAATAATCAATAATTAAAATAATAAATAATAACAACTAATAATAAAATAAAAATTCTCTAACGACGAAAATAAAAGAAACAAAATAATAAGAATTAATTCTACTAAAAATTAAATAATAATATTACAGAATAATTCATTATAATAATATTAATATAATTTAATAAAATTAATAATAATATATAAAAAATTATAAATATTATTTTAATTTTATTATTCATTAATATTTATTATTTACTTATTATTATATTTATATTCATGGATTTATAAATTTCATTAAGTAACTTTAATATGACTATAATTAATATATCAATAATATAATAATAATATATTTAATCGTGCAGATACATAGGATTTACATAACTATAATAATATTATTAGACTGCGCCCATAATTAATCAATAAGTTTATATAATATCTTAATAAGAACATTCTACTAAGATAATTGAATAGAGATTTATAATTGCTAATAAAGATTGATTCCATTAACCTTGATATACGGCGTCATATAATATGATTTAGAATAATTCATTTAATAAGAAATGGTCAATAAAATCCTTCTAAGATCGGACGCCATATTGAATAAGAAATAACAATACATTATAATTACATTATTATTTTATATTATTTAATATTTTATTATATTATTATATTATTATTATTATTATATACTTATTATTTTGATGTCAGTATTATCATTATTTTATTATAAATATTATAATAATATAATTAATATATTATAATATAATAATTCAATATTCTAATAATACTAATATAATTAATAATAATAATAATAATAATAATTTAAATTAATTAATATAATATTATTAATATAACTTAATTTAATTCCACAACTATAATGAATTTATTCAATATGATAAATACTCCAATATATACATAAATATAATAGTGATTTGCCATAATTATATACCTATTTATTATTAATAATACATACCAATAATAAATTTCCTATTCTCTTCTCAAATCCCTATAATAATTATTATTTAGACACATTAAGAAAAATACAATCTAATAATATGATTATTCATTTTAGCTTATTATTTGATTATTTATTTATATTATTATTATCTATTATTATTATTAATTTTTTATTCATTATTTTATTTTTATTACTTATATATTGATCCACGCAGGTATTCCTTTCGATAGTGGCCTGACCTATATATATTATATTTTATCCGTTTACTTATATTGCGTTCTATCTACTATTTATACTATATATATACGTACTACTATACTACTTCTATCTTATATATTTATTGACGTCGTATACTTCTTATAATTCTACCTTTTTCTCCTTCTTACTATATACCCGCTATCGTTGCCTGCCGGTATTTCATTACTTAACTTATATATAATTATTCTTTATAGTTACAGGTATACCTATCTATATAAAGTGACATATGAGAGTATTCGTGTATAGTGTATATGTTACTTATTTATTACGATAGGGCTACCTATACTCTTATCATCTAATACTTTACTATCGCTTGCCGCGCTTCATCTCAACTTAGGTAATCCCGCTGTGTTCTACATATTCCTATTTCTCAATAAATGATATCGATCTTTTCTAGTAGTATAGTTACGTCGCGCCTTCATTTATATTCACATCTTCTATTGATCGCTCATTTAATAGTCACCCCTTCTTTTCTACTCTCCCTCTTGCGCCCTTTTATATAGGTATAGGAGCTGCCGTTTTATACTACTTGCTATGTACCTATCTTACTATACTTTACGGGCTCCTTTACGTCCGCTTATCAGTAACCTCCCTATACTATCGCTTATTATGATCTATTATTACCCTAGTTTCCTATTATTCTATTGTTACCCTCTCTTTTTTCCTTACACTTACTTTCTACTTGTATATTTCCTTCTATTACTACCCTATCTTACTTAACTTTGTTAATCTATGTTATTACGTCCGTTCCGACCCTTTCTATGTACTATAACCGAGCGTTTCCTCACCC
>JABUQX010068701.1:10000-12500 GCA_015478945.1 Trachelipus rathkii | reverse complement strand
ATTTTGATAATTTTTTCCTGAAGATTACCCCAGAGCTGTCTTATTGAAGATAAATTTCCAGCCATGTCTAATTTCTCATTCCATTTGTAAGCAAAAAAAACTGTGAACAATCATAAACTTTGTTTTCTTCTCCGGCAAAAAGATTCCTTCCACACTTCATCTGGCTTCAAAAGATTCCTTATCTGACTTTTAATACTTTGGCTTAAGGTTGAAACCAACAAAAACATTGCATCTGATTGAGTTTTGTTGAATTTGTCCAATTTTTTTTGTATGCATTTTTCTCTTCAACTGTTGATGCAGTACTGGGTTATTGTGGCTTTTCTAATTTACCATTGATTACTTATATTGCATCTGGTATACCACTTAGCCTTATTTGCGGTAATAGTTGAGTTTAACAGATTCTTAAAAAATCAATTTTTTAGAAAAATCAATCGATTTGTTGTTATACCTATGAAACACCTTTGTCAAATTTAAAAGAGAACCACAGTTGCCAAATTTATAATATATATATATTATATTATATATATATATATATATTATATATATATATTATTATAATATATATACTATATATATATATATTATAAATATATATATCTATTATATATATATATTATATTTAATATATATATAATATATATATATATAATATATTATAGTATATATATCATATTAATATATATATATAATTTATATATATTATATATAATGATATATTATATCTATATAGGTCGGGCGGCGGTGACGCGGACCATTTGAGGTATAACTTGGTCTCCCGACTCTCCCTAATGCACTTTTTGGAAATTTTTTTTTTTTTGTAAATCACGGCCTTATAGTCAAATATAAAGACACAAAAAATAATAAATTGTAATTCTAATGAATAAAAGTTTATTAAAAGTTTGAATATACGCGAGTCAGCCTGACCGTGGAGGGGGGAAGCGGACCACCATTGAGGTGAATCGGACAATCTGTTTAAATTCGTCTTTTACGTATAATTTCAATTTATATTGTTAATTTTTACTTAAATTAATAATTATTTTATCATATTAAAATTCGTAATAGGTAATAAAAATGTCATAATGATAAATAAAATACGAATATGAATAAGGTGGTCCGATTCACCCCTCCGCCCAAAAATTTTGACACTTTTTGAATTCGTTTTTTTTATTAAAATTTCATTTTTTTAAAAAAATTTTTCACTTAATATAAGTAACTTTTTATTACATTTAAATTAATTATACGTAATAAAAATGTCAATAATAATACGTAAAATAGAAAAACAATGGTGGTCCGAGCCCCTCCATCAATTTTTTACGGCGGGGTGAATCAGACCAAGTTAGGCCCATGATTTTGCCACTAATACTGCTTGGATTCAAGAAATTTATTTTGCCAGTTTAAAGCTAACATACTCGAGTGTATCCACTGAAAAAATAATTAAAATCGATCCACAATTTTTCATTTTATAACGAAGTTAAAAAAACTCACATTTTTCAAAAGTGAAGTTCTATTGAAGGAAATTTTGTACCCTAATTTCTAACATTTTTTAAAAATATAAAAAACTTTCCTAGAATTAAATATGATCTAAAAACTTGTAGTACTACCGCGTGCTATAAATGACGAATTTTTTTTTTTTTATTATTATTTTTTATTTTATTTAGAGTGGACCGAATCACCCCTCCTAAAGAGGCGGGCCCGGTCACCCCGCCCGACGCTATATGTATATATTTTAAAGAAAAATATAAAAAATAATGTTTATATAAATTATAGATAATATGTAAACAAATATATCTATTTTATAGAACGATATATTAAAATTATATATTTATATATATATATATATATATATATTAATATATATATATATATATATATATATATATAATATATATATATATATATATATATATATATATATAGTATGACACTTACAGAAAAACCAATTATGGAATCAGCGTATAAAGCAAATTACCAGAATGTAAAAAAAAAAAAAAAAAAAAATTACGACACTTATAAGAAAATAAATTACATATTAGAATCGCCGTATAAAGTTTTATACTGTAAAGTCGTTTTATGATTGTAAAATAACCGAATACCCTAGAGTAGACGCATAGATATCAGGAGTCTGGGTCTCTCGGTCTCCTCTAGGTGGACGACGGGGGAGACTCATCCCCCCTCTGTCCATCGGCTTCGAGCCCCTAAAAATTGAAGTTCAAGAAACATATATTTCCATTAGGGGGGCTCGAGCCGATGGGGGGACAAGGGGGATGAAGTCTCCCGTCGTCCACCTAGAGGCTGAGAGACCCGACAACTGATATCTACTGCAGTCTACCTCTAGGGTATTCGTTAGTTTTAAATAATAAAACGACTTTAGCAGCATTGAGCTTTATCGGCTGATTCCTATTTTATATTTGTATTTCTGTAAGCGTGTAATTTTTTTTTTTCTGTCATATCTATATATATATATATAATATATATATATATATATATATATTATAAATAT
>JABUQX010068701.1:2500-5000 GCA_015478945.1 Trachelipus rathkii | reverse complement strand
GATCTAACGTACAATGTGTTCAGATGGAATCTTAGGGGCGTGCTAGGGTGTGAGAAGAATTGATAAAATGATGAATCGAGACGTTATTAGAGGAGTTGTGTGGTATGAAGAAAGGGGTAAATGAAAGAATAAATGAAAGTACGTTGAGATGGTTTGATCATGTGGAAAGGATGGATGATAGTCGGTTGGTTAAGTGGATGTAAAGTGGTGATTGTGCTGGGAATCGACCGTCTAGAAAGACGAAGAAAAGTGGTTTGAGCCAGTAAAAGAATGCCTGGAGGAGAGAAATGTGAGCTTAATGGCAGAGGCGGGAAGAAAGGTGCATATTAGGAGTGAATGGCGGGGTTTTGTGAGGGGGTATGGTTGTGGCCCAACTGGGCCAAGGGATGAACCTCACATTGCCGAGATTTCATAGTGAGGGTCCGTTGCGGTCCCGTCGAAACGTCTAGGGTGGATTTTCTGATTGTGATGGGTTCTCACTAAAAAGTATAAAGGGGGAGGTAAGGATGGGCTTTCTTTTCGACTTGCGTCATATTCTTCCACTACTTTTCTGTTTCTAGTGCATGTTATGCATCTTACCCCAAGTCATGTGGATAGAAAGTGGGTGATGATTTTATATATACTATTATATATATATCAATATATATATATAATATATATATTATATATATATATATATATATATATATATAATATATATATATATATAATATATATTATATATATATATAAATATATTATATATATGTATATATATATATATTACTTACAGTTGTCACCACCACTCACGGCAGAGCCCTAAGGAGGGGGTGTAGTACGCACAAAAATTCGCCCTCTGGGCATATTATCGCAGATGAGCACAGACGAAGGCTTTAAAGTGAGGGAGATTAAATACAGCAGGAAACACAGAAGATGGAAGAGAATTCCACAGAACAGAGGTGGCAGGCAAGAAGGAAGCACCGCAGCGAGCTAGCCTGGAGTTACCAATACTAACACAAAACTCGTGCGCAGATACAGCACTCCTTGTGCCGTAAACGTCGTAAGGTGGTGGTAGGGCGAGTGATAAGTTCTCGAGCACTTGCCGTGCGGTCCCTATAGAATAGAGATAAAGCACCAAATCGCGCCGCAAATTAGAGGGTCAAGTGAAAATCTGAAGTACAGAACAGTTTATAGAGCTTTCGCCTTTGATCGAGCCCGTCCAGAAGCGGTGAACCAGCGCCCCCCCCCAAGAGATGTTGAGAACAAGTACTCCATACAAGACGGATAAGAACCTTTTTATAGCTGGAGTAAACTGAGAAGAGGAAAAAAGTCCTCGCAGTCTAAACAGAACTTCCAGTTTCTTTGAGGCCGCCTAGCAACCATTGTGATGTGAGGGTTCCAAGACATTTTTTTGTTTATCTTAAGGCCAAAGGATGTTATATTGTCGACAGGAGAGAGCCGAGAGAACCGTCGAAAGAGATAGGAGCTAGAAGGTGTTTGGGAGTGAGATTTTGAAGTTGAGTTTTAAGATTGAATTTCCAAGGTTTGACTGCACCCACCCGGAAATCCTAATCCAGAGCGAGAATATGAATCGAAATAATTAAACGTAGAGCAATTCTACAGAAGTAGAGGGAGCAGAAATATTATAATATATTATATATACTATATATATATATATATATATAATATATATATATATATATAAAATATAATTATAATATTATATATATATATATATATTATATATATATATATTAGATAAATATATATTATTATATATATATATTATATTATATATATATAATATATATATATATATATATATGGAAAAAAAAATAAATTTAATATATGCATATTTTATTAATTATAGTCATATTGGTAAATATATTATCCTAAAAAAGGCAAATAATATTAGTCTATATGCGGAAGATAAGTACAACTGGCATTTATTTTTAGTTATATTTCCTTTTGTAAGTGAGTTTTGAATATGTGACTTAGTCATTATCCCACCAGACAGAATTGGGTTAAGTTAATAAGTGTAATGGGGGGTGAGGGAGAAAGTCAAATTTATACAGGCAATTTGATACTTAAATTTATTCTGAATTAACGTTCACAAGAACTGGTGGTATTCAAATTTGCCTCTGTTCGTGTTAATAATACGTTTATTAAAATTATAATAAAATATTTATTTTTAGTAACATAATTCAACAATATTGTGAAGGCATTAAAGAAAAAACTATCAATTTCAATTACATTTATTTTGCCAAAAATCTATTAACTATGTGTGTATATACATAAATTGAAATTTTCTTTGAAACAATATAAAAAAAAATTTTTTTCAAAAGAAAACTTTCAAAGCCTATTGATGCATGTTTATAACATTGAACAAATCTTAGAATTCTCGAAGGTAAAAGGAAAGACTACCCATAACACTTACTATCTAAATTATGCTACAACAAAATACTCTTAATAATAAACAAAAAGAAAACAACACTAAATGCTGTTAAAAATAAGCTTTAAT